>CM070842.1:23928568-24081068 GCA_036326025.1 Chrosomus eos
GTTGGTGGAAAAGGGGTAATAGACTAACACAAGTAGCCTTCAGCGATATACATGTTTGAAAACTACAGTCTTTGTTTTCTAAAAAAACTGAATCAAAAATATTGATGACTCATCCTGCACTACGCAGATTTTTGTCCTATCAGATCTCTCTAAAATGAGAATTCCCCTAGCTAAATCTACTATTTGTAGAAGTACAAATAATACTGTAGTATGCCATTTACTTTATACTTGCATGTTTTACAGTAATCTGGGCATATACTGTTTTTTTAATAGTGTTTAGCAGTATGCATTGATAAATGTTTCAAACAGTAGTATGCTTCCTTGTTGTCTCTATGTTGTCTCTATGTTAACTCAGCAGTGTGCATAGTTTGGCAGATGTATAAGTAATCTGAATGTCTCATGCATACAAAAAAACAGGATACTGTACACAGTTTACATCCTGCATACTGCAAAATTAATATGAGCAATAAAGTAGTATGCTATTCTGAACATACTGCATACATAAAGACATTCGGTGCAGATCTGATTAGTCTTGCTTTCTCTTGAAGAATTTTTTGGCAGGATTTCGGACAGTATAGACTAATGTAAGCTCTCTCTCTCTCTCTCTCTCTCTCTCTCTCTCTCTCTCTCTCTCTCTCTCTCTCTCTCTCTCTCTCTCCCTCTCTCTCTCTCTCTCTCTCTCTCTCTCTCTCTCTCTCTCTCTCTCTCTCTCTCTCTCTCTCTCTCTCTCTCTCTCTCTCTCTCTCATCTATCTCTCTCTCTCTCCCTCCCTCTCCAGCAGGCTGACTTAAACTCTCACAGTATCTCTGCAGGGTTTGGATCTCACAAAGCTGAAACCAAATGTCCCAGTACTGTTCCAGAACACTCATTTTGTGTACACGTGACACCAGAAGTCCTGAGGGTTGGATGTCAATCTGGCTTTCAATCACATGTAAGTGTGGTTTAGTGTTCGGACTGACCTGCGTCACGTGATGTGCAATCAGATGAGAGGTTAAAGCAGGAGGCACTACAGCTGTGAAGAAAGTGCAGAGACAAAGTCCATTTAAAGCCGCATTTCCACTGCACACGACAAACGACAGCCGGTGGACCGGAAGTCATTCATTTTTCAATGGAGAGTAGTATGGGAGCTGCGTGGAGATACGATCATATGCGTATGCTGAAATTTCGGATCTGATTTGAGCTTCGGATGCGTTGAAATATCTGAACTTCTGCGGCTAGACCGTATACGACCGGTCGGCCGGATGTGATGTATTCTAATCAAAACTATGAGCGCGAAGCTAGAATTACCAATATTTTAACACTTTAATGTTATTCTTTAAAATCTGTTTCTGTAAAATGGCGTTTTTTTTAATAATTAACTCTATACATTCTAAAGCTCTAAATAATTTGTTTTGTGTGGATATATTTATTTACACTTTGTGACGACACACCTTTGTAACGTCAGAGGAATGTCTCTCGGCTATCTCTCTTTCTTTAAATTTCCCTCTTGCTCACTATCTCCCCGCCCCCATCTTGAGTGGACACGCCCCCTACTGCTGATTGGCTACAAGTGTGCTGTGCTGCTCTCTTACTGCACCTTTAAGGCAAATCAGTCCACTTGGTGGCCATCATGGTTAAAGTTGTCTCTTTCACGAAACATCCAGTTGCACAGATTCCTATTGAAACGACTGGATATGGGTGCCAAATTTTGTCGTGCAATGGTAAATTAACTACATTATAAACTGCGTCGTGTATGCTAATCAAAGCATGTCATAAATGTAGCTTTTTAAAATAAAGTCAAGCTAAAAACTATACTGTGCATGTCCGATGATATCTTAACCAGCAAGGCGGGACTTCCTGTTGTAGAGAAGCCATACTAAATTTATCCCATTTGTTATTCGACAAATGGTCTGTCCTCGTGATTCAAGTCTGGTCCGCAACAATTCCCAGTCCGAATAATGCCTCTCTCCTAATGTCCTGTCAGACGCATTTAACTAATGCTCTCTGTTCTGCTTTTCCCTCTCTCTCTCTCTATGTCTGAGTGCTTTACTCGGTGAATCACACACACAGTCTCTCACTCAGTGTTGGGTGTGGTGTGTTTGCTTGAATCTGGGTCATTCCTTATTATCTTTATCGTGACTGTGGTGTGAATGATGGATCATTTTATTCATTTTAATGCATCACAGAATTCCAGACCGCTACATCCATCCTCTAATTGGTTTGATGTCTGTCATCTCGCAGTGACATCTCTGCCAGGTCCATTTCTGCTCTACAGATGGTGTCCAGAACATGTGAGTGTTTGTCATACACACAGCCATGAATGGCTTCTTCTCAGACACAGTAAGTTAGCTGACTCCTGGTTTTGGGTGGAGCTCCTGCAGTTTGTCGGGCTCCACCAGGGGGCCCCATAGTGTTTAACATTACCACCCACAACCACAGCAAAGCTTCATTAGAGATCACTGTTCTTATTAAACTCTATTGCAGTCCTGCCACGGCGCACTCAAAACTCTCAAACACTCTCAGAAGCTCAACAGCTTATTGAAATAAAGATAAAAGAGAGAATTTTCAGAGAGGGAATTATGTCTGCAAGACATGAGTTTCTTCCAATCCACCAGGGGCGTAGCAAGCTTTTCAAAAGTGTGGGGGATGGATGTGACATTTACATTTTGGCATTAACAGCTATTAATGACTAAAAGCTTAAATGGAACTTTGTTGTATATGCTGGGGCACAATTTATAAATGATTGTTCTTTCCCACTTGATTTTGTAAAACTATGTTGTGTGGACCTCTGTCCCTGTATGGGGGGTTGGGGGGCATGCTCCCCCGCAATTTTTTTTGTAAATTTTAAGGTTAAATGCTCTATCTGATGCACTTTGAGAGCTCAAAATTAAGAGCTTCAACCGGGTTCGACCCATGACCTGTGCACATTGAATAAAGAAAAAGCATTGACTTGTACCTAAAGAGGGCTCAAACATCTTTTTAGTTATGATATAGAGTCTCAGTCTACATTACATTATCACTGGTGTTTTAGAATGCCAAACATTTATTATAATAGTATAAAGATTTATATAATTATTCCTATGATGGAAAATCCATATAGCCTATAAATGTATGCTACTGTATAAATGAAAATGAATATTTCAAAAGTATATTTTATATTACGCTATAGAATAGGAAAATTACAATACTTTTGTCCTAATTTCTTCACTTAAACCCTTGAGCTTTTATTTTGGAGAAAAGTGTGAGCAAAGTGCACAATTTTCTTTAAATCACGCAACACAAACAGAATGCCCAAGTTACTTAATTAAAGTCTTGTGCTGTTTAGTAGTCTAAAAAACGAAATATAATACCGAAAACACTCGACATGTCAACAAAACATAAACATTTAACATTTTCCCAGACA
This sequence comes from Chrosomus eos, assembly GCA_036326025.1. Classification (NCBI taxonomy): domain Eukaryota; kingdom Metazoa; phylum Chordata; class Actinopteri; order Cypriniformes; family Leuciscidae; genus Chrosomus; species Chrosomus eos. The sequence continues at coordinate 23,931,951 of CM070842.1, forward strand.
CATATCAAGCTTATTTAAAAACATTGAAAGCATAAAGACTCATTCAAAGTACCTGGAAAAGGGAGATGTAAATAACCATAAGTTCCCGCCTCCTCAGCACGAGCTGACAGATAAATCTAACACACCAAGAGAGGCGGGACTTAAGGCAGAACAGCCAATCATCAGCCAGTCTTACTCAAAGCCGGTGTCATTTTTGAGAGGGAGGGGGAGAGGAGGCAGCCGCAGCGAGCGCACACATAGAGCGGCCAGAGAAACGACTGAACGAGAGCGACTGTAGTAAGGCGTTTGTGCAAAACTGCAGAAAAAGTGCGGGTGTTGAACCCTCTCACCGGGAAAAGTGTGGGTGTTAAAACCCCCACATCCCCCACGGGTGCGACGCCCCTGCAATCCACCTCCTTTTTCATTAGCAGAGAGCATTTCTCAGAAGTCACAAGTTTTTTGCCTTAGATCGACGACAGACTCATACTGTATCCAAAAATGCCGCAAAATTCCTCAAAATTCAAGCAGCAATCTTATTGGCTCGCTTTTCAGAATTGTATATTGTTGTATTAATTATCATGCTGGTAAACGTAAAGCTGTCACATTGGTTAGCATGGCCACATAAGAGAATCTGAGAAATAACTAGTCACTGGATTTGCTGATTATTGTAATAGCCTATAGTATTTTGAAATCTTTAAATTTTTCAGTGTCCAAGTCAGCATGTTGTGACGAAAAAAGCATATTCATAACGGGACTTTTACACATTCTTAGTAGCATATAGCATTACCTGGCATTCGCATTTTGTGCAGATATAAGCTGAATAATATTACATTTATGTTATGAATAAGTTTGTTCAACCTCATGTACCAAGTTAATTAACCCACAAGGAAAGCGATTCAGTGTTAATTCACTATTCAGCTTCAGCTCACGCAGCATAATCCCTGATATTATTGACTACTATGAGTGGGTTATTTAAAACAATCAAATACTACTGACTTAAAGGAGTAGTTCACTTTTAAAAAAACTTTTGCTGATAATTTACTCACCCCCATGTCATCCAAGATGTCTATGTCTTTCTTTCTTCAGTCGAAAAGAAATGAAGGTTTTTGATGAAAACATTCTAGGATTTTTCTCCATATAATGGACTTCAATGGGACCCAAACGGTTCAAGGTCCAAATGACAGTTTCAGTGCAGCTTCAAAGGGCTTTAAACGATACCAGACGATGAATAAGGGTCTTATCTAGCGAAACGATCGGTCATTTCAAAAATAAATAAAAAAGTTTAAGTTTTATAAGAACAAATGGTCGCCTTACTCTGTTCTGTGATGCGTGTTCGTGACGTCACTTAATACGCAATTACGTTGAAAAGGTCAAGTAGGCGGAAGTACCGAGTCAGTGTTTATAAGTTGAACGTGCAAACAAAGTCAAACGGCGTTTACAAAAAAAGGAAGTTAAAAGGTAAAACAACGATGTCGAACGATTTTGAACTTTTTTTGTGCTTGTAAAACTTAAACTTTTTTATTTATTTTTGAAATGACCGATCGTTTCGCTAGATAAGACCCTTATTCATCGTCTGGTATCGTTTAAAACCCTTTGAAGCTGCACTGAAACTGTCATTTGTATCTTGAACCGTTTGGGTCCCATTGAAGTCCATTATAAGGAGAAAAATCCTGGAATGTTTTCATCAAAAACCTTAATTTCTTTTCGACTGAAGATAAAAGACATGGACATCTTGGATGACATGGGGGTGAGTAAATTATCAGCAAAAGTTTTTTTTAAAGTGAACTAATCCTTTAATGCGTTAACATTATGGGAAGCACGCTAGCCAGACAGGATTTAAACTTTGTTGGCTGAAGACCAAGTTTGGTTTGAAGATGAAAAACGCACCAAGCGCAATGTTCTCTCACCATTCCTGATTTCTAACACACACTCACAGCATTCGGCAGAAATGAAAACTGATGCTCTCCGTGTGTTTTTCCGAAGTTTTCGGTCGCGTTCATATATAAATTGCATGACCTTAGTTAGATCGAAATATCTGAAAAAGCTCTTATTTACGCACAGATCCACTTGAAGAAATCAGGACAGAAGTGGTTGAAAGTGGACAAGAGAGACGGATTAAAACACCAGGTGTAAACGGGAATGTCTCCCCCGTCTACTTGTGTTCCGATCAACCAAAGCACATCTTAATACCAGGTTTAAACAGGGCCTTTAAAAATCGCTATTTGAATCTAAAACGTCTCCTTGTGTCTTCTGACATAAATCGGCACCGACCAGGAAAATCCCCCTGAGTGACAGACCCCCAGTGACCAAGACCCAGAGATCAGAGAGTCAACACGTCCCTCGGGGCGTCCACTGACATCCATGTGGTCTCAGATGAGCAGGTGAGCAGCACAAAGATCCTCCACGGACGAAAGACCATCTCTGATCTGGAAATGTCCTCAGGCATCAAGCGCTCCTCCTCTCCCTCTGTCTGTTTGTCTGAGAGTGACTGGGCCTGAAGTTGCTCTTTTTGATATGACAGTGGAAGTATCACTTCATCTTGTTGATGCCACGGGCCAGTTTGTCATCTGCAGAGACTTCACTCCCGAAAACAAGGTTAAAAACGCCAGCATAGGCCTCAGGTTCCTTTTTAACAGCATCTTCTGTAATCTCTATCCTCTGTGCGGCCCAAGTGTGTGAGAATGGGTGTGCAAGTTTTCTTTATCAAATACATATGTGACAGTCTCCATGTCTCTTTAGAGGCCTGAAGGGTCGGACTCTTTAATCTGTCTTTTCTCTGAGAGAGGTTTTCACTCTTTCTGAGTGTGAAGGACTCAGGTCAGACCTTTCATACAAACCCAACCAATCCAGAGAATGCTGAAGCTTTGTTTCTTTAAATAAAAAAAAATGAAGAGTTTACTTTTTTTTACAGAACAGTTCTATCAATATCTATCTTCTCTATTTTATAATTAGCAGTTGTTTTTCTATGTAAACTTGTCTCCCGCATGAAACGTTGTTGGAAAACGGAATGGAAATGGAAAAGTAGTGCAGTGGAGCGTCTTTGTATGACTTTTGACTGTGTGACTTTTCCTTCCAGACTGTCTGTCAGTCTGTAGTGAGGATTTTCAGTAATTCTATCTGAAGGAACATTGTTACGCCAGTAGTCAAGTGACTGTCTTGATAAGTGAATCATTGAAACATTCATTCAAATGATTCATTCAGATTCATTCAGGAACAAAACAAGTGGCTGTTTTATGTATGAGTGACTGAATTAATAATTCAAACGATTCTTTTTAACACACGGATTCATACAGGGACGAAACAAGTGAAGATCCTTATAAATGAGTCACTGAATCATTCATTCAACCAACACGTTCAAAAAATGTGTTCAGATTTTTATGAATGAATCGTGGAATATTTTCTCATCACCCAAGTGATTCGTTCAAACATGCTGATGAATTCATTGTTTGACTTTATAAATATTCATGTTATTTTTAATATGTTTAGAACAAAAGCTTTTTCTCATGTGATTACCTAAATGTGTTTTTTTAATGTGAATCCCGTTTCTTTTTTAAAGAATCTTCACAATGGTCCGCTTTTCCATTTAAATAGTGTAGTACGTTTACGCGACAATGATGTACTAAAAACTGAAAAGTTTTCCCTTCACGTTTTTCGCAAACAGACGACAATGAACGATCAATACACATAAAAAGTTTTACGTTTTCATTGGAAAACAGTGTCGTGTAAACGGCTCCACAGTATTGATCATGAGGATTTAAAGGGCCGTTTATTAAATTTTTTAAATCTTTTTATGTGTTTTGGCTGTTCATTTACACGACAACATCGTTTTGGGGGCCTGAAAAAGCAAACTTTTGAAAACAGGAGTCATGGTGCAAGTTTTTGAAAATGATACTGTTCTTGTCTCAATGTAAATGACAAAACTTTGTATTTGAAAACCGTGGCGTCATGCATATTACGTGTTCAGTCTATAGGCGCGCAGTGTTTCTTTACAAAGTGACATCGCCATCTACTGGCCTGGTAACATAATACAGTGTTTTTAATCGTATTCGTGGATCAATGTGAATGGGGATCGTCAGAGACAATTTATATGAGACATGTCACTTCCTCAATCCTCAATAGAACTATATAGGGAAAACCTGTAACGCCAAAGATGGCGGTTGTATGCACATGTCCCGCCCCTCCCGCTTGACAGCCAATCGTCTGCTTTTAACAGTCAAGCCGGGAAACATTTAAGCCTATCGTCTGGTTCCTCTGACGCATGCGCACAGTTGAGGTTTGCGACAGCGGAGAATACGTTACTGTTTGAAAAGGCGGCAGATTTGAAATGTACTGTATGTGTGCATTGTGTAAATATCAGAGATCCCAAGTCTCCCGCATATTGGCTACGTTCACACTGCAGGCTGAAACGACCCAATTCCGATTTTTTTGCCCCTATGCGACCTGTATCCGATCTTTTCATGACAGTCTGAACGACACAGATCCGATCTTTTCAAATGCGACCCAGGCCACTTGGGTATGTGGTCCAAATCCGATATGTATCCGATCTTTTGAAATGCGACCTCAATCTGAACGGCCAGGTCGCTTGTATCCGACCCGCACGCCGTTGATATGCGACAAACGTCATAATTCTGCGTTGAAGTAGGCGGGAATGAGAAGATAAACAAGTTAGCTATCGTACGATAGCACCGATAGCACGCACCTGTCAATACACTCCAACGCATTGCACTGTTATGGTCCGCCGCAGACGTGTCTCTTCCCGTGAGTTAATCGAAGGCGCTCAAACGCTCTCCTCCTTCTTAATTTTCTTCTTAAAACGAAAAGATTGTAATTGTGCTGGCTCTGTTGGGAAAATAACTTTAATATTGCTAAACGAGCTCCACTGTTGACATTCATGTTTAGGTACTTCCGCAAACAGCAAGTGACGTCGTTGACCGTGGCGTTGAGTACTCTTCTGCGCATGCGGGTCACTTCTGGGTCATTTCACGTTCACACAGGAGATCACAATAGGTCGCATTTAATTGGAAATGTGAACGGCCTTGCAAAAAAATCGATTTTTTCAAAAAAATCGGAATTGAGCATTAAGCCCTGCAGTGTGAACGAGGCCATTGATAGCGGCTCCCTGATGCCCGCAAATTAGTTAAAATCTACCCGAATCTAGAGCGAGTGTGCTTCAAACCGTGTAGCGCGCGCACCGTACGGAAGAGAGGGAGAGAGCGAGAGACCTGCGTGTTGGTGTGTGAACTCTTGCGCATGCGCAGTAAAAGTATAACCTGTGGGGGAAAAGGCGTTTTAAACCTTATTTTGGGGCAAAATCGTCCAACTTTTTCAGCGATTTTTATCATATTTTACTGCTGTTTCTATACATGCAGTTTTTATGTCCCGGTGACCAGTGAAACTGCAGTTCTGACTCTCTGCCCATTCATTTAGATAGGAGCCTGGTCTTGTTATTCAGAAATAGCTGCCCGGAGGCGTTGCCAAGATGGCGGCCGAGTGGCAGGACTTGCCTAAAAGGACTTTGGGATCGTTTTAGCAACGTTGTTGTCTTTACGCGAAAAACTCAAAGGAAAAACCTTTCCGTTTTTTAGTAGATCATTGTTGTGTGAATGTACCCTTATTCTTCCCCGAAAAAAAAACATAAATATAGTCCAATGGCGTATGCAATACATTCCAAGTTTTCTAAATAATTTTTCTTGGATAATGTTTGCTTGAGACTGTGAAATCAAATATGACACCATGATCTTGGTTATGTCACACCTACAGAATATACAATATAACAACAACAAAAAAGTTAATAAATATTAATGAGAAATCCCACTGTGCAAAATGTTATAATGTGTGAAAATTGACTAATTTTGTCTCCTAATTTTGGTTTAATTGAGTTCAGAGACATTTTCACAGGCAGTTTTCCTGTTCAAGTGCATCGGCAGCAGAAATATGCTTTAGCTGTTTCCCTTGAGGATCTACTGTACTAGAGCAAGAACAGAGAACAGCTTACATGTGCTGTCAGAAATTCATGCTCGCGCTCTCCTTTATTGTGCGTGTGTTGACTTTGTCTACTTGACATTAATTAGGGTCACCTGCTAATTAGAGTAACCTTCTAATTAGCGTTAAGGGTGATCAGTGATTAGTTGATCACATGTAATGAGGGAGTTCCCAGTGCACTGATTTTGTTTTTCCCGGTAAAAAGCTATGTATATCATGTTCTTTCTGATACACTATGCTAAATTACAGTTAGTCATCAGTACGCTTATGAAGCATAAAGACTGTTCAGAGTAACTCACTGCGCACCCCTCAAACTAATACTAGAAGACTGATCATGACATCGGTGCACATCCAAAATGTATGAGCGCTGACAGTTACTAGGTTGAACTGCTCTGTAATGCAACTAAATGAAGTCTAAATTAATAACATGCATCATCCACATAATTATTGCATGGATCTAATGCATAAAAACCACAGACAAGTCACATTGATTAGCAATAACCGTGAGGCCTTTTTTATTTTTTACAATATAGTAGTCAATGTACCATATTGTGCTTGTGCACCTCAAAAGCAAGTAAATTGTGTTTTTAAATTGCGTTGTTACTTTTGAAAAATCAGAAAATAAAGATTGAATTGTAATTATACATTGCATGCCATGCCACAATTTTTTTTTCATCTACTGTAGCACATTAGGCGAATAAATGGGAATACAATTGACAACCGCCACAACAAATGGTCTCAAATTGTATTCCTGAATATAATTATGCAAATGCTTTTAATATGTGCGATTTTGTGAGTTTTATTTAATAGCGGGTACTTTGGTGACCTTGTGTGATCATTATTATGTCACAATTTATTTTCCTCTAAAAATATAGCTGTAAAAGTCACGGCGGTAGATGGGTCAAGGACACGGGTCATTATTTTCTGTGCTGTCTGAGCGTTTACCAGAGCAGTAAAACTAAATGAGGGACCCAGGTGTGCGAGGAGAGAATGAAATGCTAAATCTACACATAAAGATCATCTACATTCTTATTCAGTTTCATTAAAAACATTACACTAATAATGCCACACCTGAATGGCATTTGATTCCACTTACGGCGGGAATCACGCGTGCGTTTCTTCTGACGTGGACGGAAACCCGCACTAAAGTAGAAAAGTAATTTTTTTTGTCAGTATAGTACTTTATAAAATAAGTGAATGGTTACCATATTTTTTGTTTGTTTAGTATTGTTATTTAATGCTAATTATTGGATTTGCATTTATGCTGCCTCGACTGTGTTAAAAAGTCTGTGTAAACATGTTTTGCAAGAATTGTTTTAAAGTCCCCCTGTGGTGAAAATCAAGCTTTTAATGTAGTTTATATTTTTTATGTGGTGTTTTTATGATTTAAGACAAAACATGTGCAAATGCATCAGTCAAAACCATTGCTGAGTATTTTCTCTTTAAAGTAACACTAAGGATTTTTCCTCTTCGGTCGCCCTACTGGTTGGAAACGAAATTGTCCATTGCCGCTGTCGTAAATAATCTAGCCTACCGTCGCACGCACGCTCGCTGTTTATCCAGCACCGGCTTTAGAATGAACGATGTCCACAGACAAGGTAGAGTATGTTACATGATTTCATGAAAGGATGATGTATTGCGACATCAGAAACGAAGAAAAACGAAATAATGACTATTGTAGCGCTTGACGTAAAGCAGTTGAATTTTGTAGTTCTTTTTGTGCACGGGTTCCTACCCGAAACCCGAAGTTACATAGTGCCAGTAAAAGCGATACAGACCCCGTCAGACGATGGCAGACGTGTCATTTAACTTATTTTAAGTTGATGTACCATCACAAGGGTCTTGGAAATATATTATGAAGGTTGAAAATTGTTACTTAGTGTTACTTTAAAGCTGCAATGAACCAAAGACGGTCTCAAAAATGCGGTTTGAAATCGCTGGTGTTTCTGACGTCACAAAATCTCATGTAACCAATCAATGTGATCGTCAACGAGTGGATCTCTGAGCTGAGTGAGTGAGTGGAGGCGGGGCTAATTTGCATATTTATAGAACCGAGTATACTAAGGCTATGTTTACACGGAAACGAGGTAAAGAGAAAACGCAAAAGTGGCGTTGCGTTGTCACTTTTTAATTCTGCGTTTAGACAAGCGTTATGGAAGGGAAATCTGCGTGCATATGGTGACGCAAAAGTGTGTGAAATACGATGTAGTATGCACTCCAGGTGGCTAGGTGGCAATGTGAAGCACTGCAACACAACAAAACCAATGTCAGAGAATATTTTGTACAACTGCTGAAAAGACTCTAGTTCGTTTATCAGAGCTGCTAGGGCAACTTGAAGGTCCGACGTATGAAATAATTCGACATGTTGGTTGTTATTTTCCTGTACTAGCGCATGGCTGTGACGTAAACGCATACGCGACAAGAGCCAACGTGAGCAGATTTGCGTTTTTACCGTTTAGACGGGAGCGCGACGGCGGAGCGTTTTTGAGATTTCCACTCTGAAGGGTGGTTTCACTTTTTTGCGTTTTTAAGCCCCCAAAACGCCGTCGCCGTGTAAACGAAAGGCACATCCGTAAAAATATTTTTACGTTTTCACTCGTAATCGTTCTCGTGTAAACAGGGCCTCAATGAGGCAAGGGTGTAGAGTTACATTCAAGCTATTTTAAGGCATGAAGACATTTATTTTTCAAGGTAAAAACTTTTAAATATGTAATTTTGATGATCAAATATAAGTTTTAAGGGATGAAATTATTGACTTTAAATGTATAGATTACCTTATATATTAAGCAGCAATACATCTCATTTGTGATCAGACACTCTGTAGCTGTGTAGCCCACCAATAACTTTAACACACTACAACGTCCAACGATAAAATCACAATCTACATTAATGCCCCATAAGGATCCCGTCGTGGTAAGTCATATCACAGTTCTGATCTGGCAACATCTGAACGTGAGATAAAGAATATGCGACTCTCGATAGCAGGCCATCTGAGTGATACGGCCCTTTCAGGTGACAAGTCGGTTTGGTTTGAGATAATCATCGTTTCTAACTCAGGCCTCGTTTGTTTGCGCAGTACAGTAGGTCAGGAAAATATATCAAAATATTCTCCTGCACCAAATCACTTTGAATAAAGCAAAGGTACAATGCAATTAATGTGACAAAGCTCCACCTGAAACAACATAATCTATGTCTTCATTTTAGCTGTGGTCAGCATTATCCATCTTTCAGAGCAGATTTTCTCTCTCATAGCTGCCTGCATAACCACACCTAACGGCAAAGCTGGTAAAAGTCATTTTGTGAGCATAAAAAAAATCAATACGCTTGGATCAATAGAGTTGAAATGAAGGAACACAGGATAGATATTATGAGGAGAGAGAGAGAGAGAGAGAGAGAGAGAGAGAGAGAGAGAGAGAGAGAGAGAGAGATCAATGTGATTTCAGCGTAACTGTATAGTGAGAATCTGTTTCTGTAGCTTTACTCTCTTCACCAGCCTTTATGTGGGTTTGAATCATTAACTGCTAAAAATAAACCGTAATAATGAACACTTAAGCCTATTATTTACATGATTTCATCTCAGTGTTAAAACACGTTCTCCTGTTCCAGCTTAATATGCAGAGAAAATAATATGTATGTATTCTAAGTGAAAACACAGACTTTCTGGCACTAAAACAAAGCTGATTGGTTTGAGCATCCCGACCAGGGGTGCGTTTCCCGAAAGCATCGTTAGCCAACTATGGTCGCAAGTTCCGTCATTACCAATAGAGTTCAATGGAAATGGCGACCAACTTGCGAACATAGTTGGCAAACGATGCTTTCGGGAAACGCACCCCAGCTCGACACAGCAACATTAGCTATGCTTCCATCCAAAGTTACCAATTTAATTTATCGCATAAAATAATTGCGAATAAAGAAGTGTTTCCATCCCATGTGTTCAAGAGAACAAAATTGCCACTTCCTGGGAAATTTGCGCAAAATGTCTGAAATAAAAAGTACGTTTCTGCAATTGGGGATCTTTTCTTCGACACCATAAATGACTTGCGACTCAGAGCACACAGACGAAACGCAATAAACACTGACATGTTATCTTGCGTTCGGATGCCTGGTGTTTGGAAACGCAATCGTATAAGACATTTCTGGGTCATAATACCAAATCATTCTGATGACAGATTTTGGCTCAGGCATTTCAGAATGATCAAAGCAGAGATGTTGAGTTGCTAGTCCAGTTATCCAATCACATCCTCTGTTGAGGCAAAGTCACATGAGTTTTTTGTTGCACATCGAGGGATTTATTCGGTAAATGTGTTTTCATCGTAAATACAAGGAATGCAAAAAGTGCTGCACAAGGTGTACCTCAGTGGTCTTTGGGTGTAGGGATGGTTCCACTCAAAAGAAAAAAACAAACCGTTCTTACGTACGAATTTTACGAAGTGGCAAATTCGTAAGAAGTCATACGTCCTCACTCGTACGAATTAGTACAATTTTTGTTAAATCGTACATATTTTGGGAGTTGCCCAATTCGTTAGCCTGACTACGTCAGACTTCCTACTTCCGCTAATTTCATTTCGCTCCTGTAGTCAGACTGAGATAGCAGCCTATCTTTCAGTTTTCCACCGGCCTGAAAACAGCCGGGCCAATCAACGAACAGAGGGCGGGCTGAGAGCCGTGACGTAGACGCTAAGTGCCGAGTTTAAGATTAGGTCAGGGAAAACGACCGCGGATATGGAGACGCGAATGCAATTCGCTCTGTTGTGGAGAATATTCCCGGCATTAGCAAACTGAAGCCCGAACAAGAAGAGTGTGTATTAAACATTTTGAAAGGAGGTGATGTTGTGGCCCTACTCCCTTTGGGAAAAGTTTCATTTATCAACTATTACCGATCGTCAGCGAGAAACTGGAGCCTTTTGACAGGTCAGTGTCTCCTTTCTTTTCCAGGTCTTAAATACCGTAAAACTTCAAATAATAGCCCAGGCTTTTATTTGGCCAAATCGTCGAACTGCACCAGCTTGTATTTGAGACAGGCGTCTATATGAGACAGGCCTTTATAGTTGAGATGTTGTTAATTGAGATGTTGTTCCTAGAGTCTCTAATCTCTAAAAATCTCCAAATGCTCCACGTGAAACCCCGGTCTTCCGACCTTTTACTATCTTGTCGATTGATTTTGATGAATATGCGTGAGGGAGAGAGAGCAAGACAGCGCTCGTGTTGTTTGAAGACATGAGAGTGCGCGCGCGCGGCCGGGTCTCTCTCTCTCTCTCTCCTCTCTCTCTCTCTCTCTCTCTCTCTGCTCGTTTGCGCCCTGTCTATTTCTATTACATCACTCACCGATCAAAAAAGTCGTTTACAGCCATGTTCACTCCGGTATTTTGCTCGCATCATCAAGTGTTTACAGTGGAAGTTCGATCATAGATTCGAGTTTGATGCATGATGTCTGTGGTTCGATGCGGCTGTGTCGTCGCATAACATACGTCATAAATAAACTTATCTGATTGGCTTACGGGTAACCAATGATTTTAAACTTCAGTACGTGCCCCCTAGCGAGAGAGAAAACACTTCTCTATTATGCTATTCCAGACTCTGTGTACGAAGCAAAGTGAAGTAGCAGAGTCTGGTATTACCAGGCTACCAATTCGTATGAATTCGTACGAATGACCTACCCCTGACCCCGCCCCTAAACCTATCCATCACAAGTCGTACAAATTCGTACGAGTGAGGTCGTACGAATTCGTGCGAATTTACCAACTTTTAATCACTCGTACAAATTCGTACGAATTAGTCGTGAGATAGCGTTGGAAAAAACAATCCAAGACACTCAAGTAATTAGTTTCTAGAAAAATTTAAAAAGCCTTTATTCTTTTATGGCTTAGATTTTAAAAACAGGTGACAAGCAACAACACACCTGTCATTAAGTTGTGGCCTTCATGTCTTTTCATTGTAGTTTATGTGCATGTCTTATCTGATTTAAAAAAAATGATCCATTGTAATTAAGCACATTTTTTATGCACATTTTTTGAATTGATGTGCATCTTGGTGTTTACATCCAGCGTTTTTTTTTTGTATGCGATATCCCAAAATGTGCATAGAAATAGGTGGGTGAAAAACTATTGACTCAACCAATGATGTGAAATTGTGTCATTTGGTTTGTAAGCAATTGCAAATGGTTAATTTTTAATGAATTTAAATGCTCTTGAGATGTTAAACAAATGTGTTGGTTTATGTGTAAGGTTATTGTACTGGAACACTGTCCTGTTTGTCAAGCAGAAGTGTCATTGAGCTTCTTGTTGTGTATCCAGACTTTATTTCCCAGGAGTCATCCCTGCTGCCGCCCCTGGAGCTGATTGTGGGTTCAGTGCTGGTGGAACTGGGCGGACGCTGCCTGACATCTAAGCACTCTGCGATCTCTCGTCTGAAAGAACACAAGGTCGGAGATCTGCGCTCTTTATGACATGGACAGAACATTTCAGCAATACATCAGACAGTAGACTTCAGTCAAACAATGACTGTTACTAGAACATCAAGTCATCTCAGTTGAAAAGACCACCTTAGGCGGACACCACCAGCTTATGTTGTGGTTTTCTCTAGTCTACAAGGATGAATAACAAGCAGAATCAGCAACCAGTAAGGCAAACGATCGAACAGCATCACCAACTCAATTTTGCTGGCTTACAGCAGAAGCTCTTTGTTTATTTTTTATTCAGTTTTACGTAAAAATTGCGGTACATTTGGCAGAACAAATTGAATAAATCAAAACCGAGATCGCAGCTTTAATCACTTCTGGTTCGTTTGTCACACTTTAAATGAAAGCTCAAGTTGAGCGCATTGCATTGCGGGATATTTATCTCAAAATCTACTGTTTCATAATGAGTAGAAATCTGTAAAATTAAAATAGGGGCCAATAGGCTAATATGTTTTGTGCATTTTTTTCATCTATTTTTTTATTTGATGATAATTTGCTGTGGATATGCAAATTAGCCCCGCCTCCACTCACGCACACCAGCTCAGAGATCCACTCCTTGATAATCACACATTGATCTGATTGGTTACAAGGTAGTTTGCGACGTGCAGACACGCACTAAAATGTCAGAAACTGTTCTGTTTTTTGTTTTAAAACCGAAGTCGGACAATGAGAGACTCAATTAGAAGTGACAAAATGTAGAATTCAACAGGACGTTTATGAATGGTTAGTTGATTGATTTATGTGGCTGATGTGGTTATCTTCAAGTCATTGATTAGCATATTCAGTCATGATAATCTATAAATTGATAGTGTGGGAACAGAGCTACATGCAGTTGCATTTGTGTTACGTACTGTATTGCAATAAATGTGAAAAGACGGATGAGACAGCTTGAGCAGACTCACAAATGTGCTGTACTACAACAACTTTTTTTAAGTGCTGGCTTCCGTGGCTTGTTTTGTGAATGTTTTAGTTTCATTATTCTGACCAGTCAGTTCTAAAGGTTTTTTCCTGTCATTTGTGCTCTTATATACTGGTAAATGCATTTGTTTATTAACATTAAATGTTCTGGATGGAGGGGCGGAAGAGAAGGTAAATGTTCAGTGAGGCCTGAATTAATCTTCTCCTTTCTCTGATCTGGACTCCTGCTGAGGAACCCTTACTTCACCTTTCATCTTTTCATCCTATATTCATTTAAGCTTGTGTGTGTGTGTGTGTGTGTTAATGCACGTTTGAATGAAATGTGGTTGTCCAGGTTGGAGAGTGCTAGACCTGTTGCTGGGGGAAACAAGCTTTTTTTTGTCTTCAAAACATTGATTTCTCAAAGTGTTTTTACCAACATCTAGACTCTAAGGGAAGGTGTGTATGTTAGCTCTCAGCTTTCATCTTTTATTTTATATTAGAGGTAAATTAAGATGTTTTCGTATTTCTATGTGGAAAAACCTTGGTCTGTTCTACGCTTTAAATAGACACAGAATCAGATAGAAAGCAGATGGACAGCTGAAATGTTAACCACACGGTTGCTGTATGATCTAATGTGACCTTGCCCATGGTGGAGGGGATGGTCTTTTCTTCATGGTTGATGTGATGGGCATGTGTGGAGGACATCAGATGCATTTCTTTCTTTATACCGGAGCTGTTGTCCGTATCAGCAAGGGGTCACCGTCTGCCGGTATGGGGTTCTGGCATTTCAAGCCTGACAGAAATTTAGTCTGAACTGGTTGATCTATCCATGCTGAAGAAGAAACACATGTGCTTTGTTCATTGGCCTTTACTGCCAAAGCTCATCAGAAACTGGCGGTCCAGTTCAGACGGGTCACAGTGCATGAGATGTATTGACGGAACGGTTTTCTCTGCACTTGGTTAGATGAACTTCTTTGAGTTGTGCATGATATCAGATTAATGCATCTTTCAACATCTAACTGTGGTTTTAATGGGTCATGTAACTGTGACCACACAGGGCACATCTGAATTTAGTAGATAACCTGTCTTCATTGTTCAAACCGTAAGTTGTAAATACTGGTGATCGTCATGCAGAATTTTGAACAGGAGCACATTACTAGACTGTATTACTCTCATAACACTGCTCTTACAGAATGACATCATGCAATCACAGAGTTGCTTTATGACATCACAATGCATTCACTGCACAGTTTATTAACATTTCATATGGCACAGTCTAATACATTTTTGGGAACTTGCGAACGTTAAATGTATGACAAAATAAACAAACAACAAAACGAACAAAAAACGTCTACGCTTCACGGACGACTGCCACAAAAACTACAATAATACAACATTAAGTCCAGGCCTGGTCCTCTCTCGTCCTTCACTGTCGTCACTAATCCTTTTACCATTCCAGAGCTCCTCCGTGGCCCTCGCGTCACTCATTATCACTCGCGTCACCAGCCTATGGCTTTCAGCCCAGCGCTGTTTGCTACAATCACAAAAATGGCATCATATCCCCTAATGTCACAGTTCTGAATTATGACATCACACTGCAATCACATAGTGGCATTGTGATATCACACTGGAATCTCAGAGTCCCATCATGTTACCACACTGGAATCACAGAGTCCTATCATTATAATACATTGGAATCACAGAGTCGTATCATTAAAATCCATTGGAATCCATTGGAGTGCCATTAGGAAATCACAGTGTGGCATTATGAGATCACACTGGAATGCCAAGGTGCCATCATACTGTAATATCATATTAACATCAATTCATTTAGCAGATTATTTTTTTCAAAATGACAAAACAGGATTATCACAAGCTAGAATAATACATAAGCTAGATCAGAGATGAAATGTAGGAAAGGAGAATGTTTTTTTGAAAAGTAAGTTACTTCGCACTAGACTCGCACAGTGGCATCATGATATCACACTGAGATCACAGGATAGTATTACATGGCACCACAATAAGCGAGTCCCCACGAGTGTGAATCTTGCTTGTGTTCCGCTGTGTGATCATTTCCTGTTCTCGCTCGGGTGGTAATTACTGTAGATAACCTCGAAGTCCTATCCGACCTGGAGCCATGCCCTTATCTCCCACTTTTAGCTTTCTGGAGATCACTCTCTCTTGCTCCCTCTATGTGTGTGTGTGTGTGTGTGTGTGTGTGTGTGTGTGTGTGTGGTGTGTGTGTGTGTGTGTGGTGTGTGTGTGTGTGTGTGTGTGTGTGTGTTGTGTGTGTGTGTGTGTGTGTGTTTTGTTTAGCTCCGTCTCACTGCACTAGGGAGACACGACAGGTGCTTCCAAAATGAAGGAACTAACATTCTTCCATCAGGAGCGCTAATCTGATTTAGCGCTGCTAGCCCTGTGCGTGGCATGGCTGTCACTGATGCCTGCGGAGAACATGTATCAGTACACCAAGACGCCAGCCTGACACCATCTGCACGTACAGGTGCCATCAACAGCATCTCCAAAGCTTAGCCGAGTGAACCGTCACTGGCGTCCTGTGATGCAAGAAGCCCCAGGAGTGTGAAAATGGTGTCAGTGCTGAATATCTCCTCAACATTGACACTGTCACCATAGAGAGATGAAGACTGACAGAATTCAGTCAAAACTACTGCAGAAAAATGCCTATGCTGGACGATTTGCTAAGGCTGTCTTCTTCCACTCTCTGTGAATCGGTATATTGTAAATTAAGGTGACAACTGGCAACATTTAGATATCCTTAAAGGGTTAGTTCACCCAAACATGAAAATTCTGTCAATATTTACTCTCCCTCACATTGTTTAAAATCTGTCTGTAGAACCAGCGCAGTCTCATCCCAAGAAGTCATAAATTGACGTCTATTGGGACGTCTTTTGACCAAACGTCAATATCTGCCTTTTTAGGGTACCCTTAAACGTCGGTTAGATGACGTTATCGG
Organism: Chrosomus eos; assembly: GCA_036326025.1. NCBI lineage: Eukaryota > Metazoa > Chordata > Actinopteri > Cypriniformes > Leuciscidae > Chrosomus > Chrosomus eos. The sequence goes on from CM070842.1 coordinate 23,948,243, forward strand.
ATCCTAACTCTACCCCAGACCTAAACCTACCCCGTCACCTAACTGACGTTAAAGGGTACCCTAAAAAGGCGGATATTGACGTATGGTCAAAAGACGTCCCAAGACGTCAATATATGACTTCTTGGGATGAGACTGTGTTAGTAGAACACAAACAGATTTCACAAAATGTTTCAGTGTCTTTTTGTCCATACAATACAGTGAAGTTCACTGGGTTCCAATGTTGGGCCAACTGACATTCATTGTAGAGACAAAACATTTATTCTTATATAGCAATTTTTGTTTTTCATGCTTGAATTTTCAAAAAACATTATTTTTTTACATATTTTACTTCGTTTCAGCACCTCTTGTCCCAGTCTGTCAGTTACACTCTGTTTAGTGCCGGTCCCAATGAAACCCCATCTCCAGAAAAACGCAATGTGCTCTGATTGGTTGGCTGGACCACTGTGTTGTGATTGGTCAACCGCTTTGAGCGTGTTTCGGAAACATTCCCGGAAGAAAATGTAAAAAAAGTAAACTAGGACCCATTTAAGACCAAGTAAACGATGACGGAATTAAAAAAAAAAAACTGAACTATCCCTTTAAGGAAATGGCTTATTCCAGATGTTTTGCACCACGTGGCCTGTACTTGTGACATAAGAAGAGGAGAATTTGATAAAATATTACAAAAACATTTATTTACTTTGATCAATGTGTTCATTTGCAGTAAGAAGGCACTTTAAATTCTTGATAACTCGTAAACTTTTTTTACTAGTATGACATGCCACCCTAATAACTCAATCTACAGTTATGATGAAGGCTTGACTGGGAACATTGAAAGCTTTGCTATATTCTGCATAGTTCTCCTCCCTCTCCATTACGGACCCTTTCAAATGACTAATACCCTTTCACTCTCTCCACCACGTTTTCGCAAGCCGCCCCTCAATTTACATAACATGAATAGAGATGAACCTCCGCCTGCGCCGCTCTGGTCGAGCTGTTTTTTAGTTAGATGATTCGTTTATTAGTTTATTGGTCTATTTATCTCTCCTGCTCTCCAAAATCCCTTCAGCTTGTGTTCACCTCACAGACGAGCTCTGGTCTTTGACAAGGAATTTTGGATTCCTGCTTCTTAGCTCATCAGAAACATCCCACAGAATAAATATATTCATAAATATGGTCTGACGGAAGAACAGACGCAGAATTATGTCTGAATCTATCACAGATCGTCTTTTCTGGAAGAAAAAAAAGTTGTTAACAGCTGGTGATCGGCATGTGGAGAAAGATCAGATATGCATTTAAGGAATGGACTGTTGTCGCCTTTATGTAATAGGAATAAAATAGCAATAAAAATATTAAAATGATAAATAAATAAAATACAACAATATAAAACGATTTTATATTTTGATTTTAATGTGCAATTAATACAGATATTTCAGTTTTCATTTGCTTATTATTAATATATTCAATTTAACATTAAATTATTCACAACACTGATTTAAAAAAAAGAATAAAAGTCAAACTGTATGCTAAGTTCTGCACCATAATTTATTTTTTTTAATCTGAATTTGCATAATATTGTGAACACATTCATGAGGTTTTGGTGCTACATGGTTTCACCCACAGAAATGGTGACTTTATATAAATGTAAAAATGCATTGATTTATTATTCATGACTCTGCCGTCATATAAATATGGATGCATTTTTCAATGACTCGATTCATTCATGAAAACAATAGAAGAACCAAATAACGGAGTCAAAAAGGAAGTGAACCGGCTGTGAAGTTTCTTACAGCAGCGCACCTCAAAAACATTTTCTTCCCTATTCTCTCTGCGGGTGTTTAAAACGGGACTCTGAGTGAACGTCTTCCAAACTTCAACGACACTGTAAAGTTAGTGGGTTGTTAACTGATAAACTGCTGGCAATACGAGTTATTGTACTATACATAACACATGAGGAAAACTTTAGAAATTTTACTGTACCTTCAATTCCCTGACAATTTTATTGGGAGGCCCAATACTGCTTTAAGTATTATCCTACATTTCCTTGAACCTTACAACTGGATCTCATATATTAAAGGGGTCATGAACTGGCTTTTTAAACCTTATTATATTGTTGTCTGAGGTAAACTTATGACGTTCGCTTGGTTTTTGCATTCAAAAACATCAAAATGAATAAGTAATAGGCTATTTTCTACCCTAGTTTTGAGCCTAGCTGAAAAACGCTCGGTTTTTATGGGCGTCTCGCACTGAAGACTTGGAAGTAAACGCCCACTGCTGTGAATGGATAACCGTTTTGCATTATAATGAGTTTCAACTCACCCGTCGATGCACTTGGGGGAAATTGTTTTGAAAACGTCCAATGTTGTAAAATGGCAACCGGAATGATTCGCCCATACATGTTCGACCCAGAGTCCAGGTGTTGCATAATTCCTGTCAGATCCAGTATAGTCGGCACAGCACCGTTCTTTACTCTTAATCGGTCTGCAAATCCAGTCTTGTTTACAAAAAAATCCTGTCCGAACAAACGGACAATGTTTTACCTCATCAGCTGGAGTGGAACGTCATTAAAAATAAAGTTAATCCATGCACTCCTATTGGAATCCAGAGGAAGCTTATGCAGCGACTGTCTTCTTCCACATCCAGGCACTGCACAATATTTTGTATTGCCCGGTAGCTCGATCCGGTTTGTTATCACAAGGTAGGCCTATGCATAGGTATAGGTAGCTATGCGTGTAATGCGCGAATCGGTGGGCGGGGCTAAACCGGCCGTGTTGAAGTAGCATGTGAAGTAGGCGTTGATCATCTTCTGCGGGGGTGGTGTTTTATCCTCTTTGACGTCATAATTCCCCACTTTGAAAAACAAGTTGTTTGCTGAGGCTGGTGTCAATAAAAGCATTTATTGGACTAACAAGGACGTTTTCAGTTCTGAAACTTACAGGATATTCTTATAATATGATGACCTCTCAGATAGAGTTCTCAACGGGCCTGAAAATTATAACCCGACCCGACCCGGCCCGTGGCTTTTAAAGCCCGGACCCGATGTAACCCGACACATCAACATGAATTATCTGCCCGAACCCGGCCCGCGGCCCGACTCGGACACGCTTTTTAATCTATCGCCGTCGCGGTGACTCTATTTATTCCGGTGAAATCACATAATAAAATGCACACAAACTTAGAAAAATTTACTTACTAGTCCATCAACAAGATCGCCAGGTCAGCATCACTGTTGCATCCAGTGCTGCTTTTTAGCTCGCACCAACGAGCAAAGCCCTCTTGTCCGTAAATTCTCACGCGGTCAGATTCTTTTAAAAATTTTATTTCTCAGTTCATCACCCCTTTAAAGGAGCATTTCACCCCTGGGAACCTTGATCTTCATTGAAAGTGGGTCATATATGTATTCGAAATCTGTCAAAATTTTCAAATTTGGTGCCTTTTTGACCGAGTTATGACAGAAAGTAACTTTATAGCGCATTAGTTTGGTAAACCACATTTCCCACAATGCAACGCGTTTGAACAGCTCCAGAAGCCACTCCCACTAATCCAGAACGCGGCATTACTGCACAAACAGTTCACTGTTGACGTTACGTTTTAAACGGGAATCATAACGTGACAATGCTTTAAGATATTGTTTATATTTGACAAGATTAATCATATATACATGTAAAAGACTTACTTTACAGTCAGGCGTCCATTTCTCCCTGCTGGCTTCGGCTGTCGTTTCAGGTTAATTTTCGGGATGCGGAAAAATAGCTATATCTAGGACGCCTCTGTCCATATGCGGTGCGAAACTCGGATGGTTCACAACACAACACTCCATGTCCGTGTCTGCCTCTGACATTTCTTCTAAAAGGAATTGGCATTTTAGAGATTCTTTCAAGCAGACAGACTCTAGCTCGGTGTCCAGTTACAGCACGAGCACCACCAATTCGCTACAGCGCGAGCAAGCCCGGGCTTCTCGTCTGCGCCGGGCTGGTCTCCTGTGGCGGCCGCTGCTGCAGCCGACGCCGACGCCGCCTCTTGTTCCTCCATCAGCCTCAGCTGCTCTTCGCTATATTGTGGCTCGTATAAATAGCCACGAACATCAGTTTCGAGCAAATGATTTTCAAAATCCTCCTCTTCCATATCGTGTGTCGTAAATTCAGCTATTATGGTAAATCTAACTCCTTGAGCGCTTGTTAGCTTAGCTTGCTGTCTTCCAAGCAAGATGGCGGATTAATAGTTTAGTTTCTTCAGGTTTAGTCCCACCCACTGATCTGTAATAGGCCGGTGGGGTGAGTGGGTCCCACGCCCTTGAATAATAATGAGCTAAAGGCTGTAGTTTTCTTAATATGCAATGAAATTTATCTTCCGTCCTATCGTGACACAAAATGACGATATTTACGTCACGATAGGACGGAAGTAAAACACTTAAATCCTTTTTTCTCCCATCTCAGAAAAAAAACAAGCAAAATTCCACCATCATTATAATATATGACTGGGTTTCTAACAATACAAACCTTAATGCAAATGGGTGAAGTGACCCTTTAAAGGTAGGGTAGGCAATTTTCGGAGAGGCTAGCAATAGCGAGCTAGCTTTGAAAGCTCAAAGCGTCTCCAAACCCACGCCTCCTTCAAAAACACATGAACACGTACAGCAGGGAGCAAACAAAAGTCACGAGAGATTACATACCTCATGTCTCAAAGTACACAACATTGCATTAATAATATACAATAACAACTTAAAGAGCACTTACCTGTATCACCTGACTGCCGCAGATTCATTTTGCCGTTGATATTGCCATTGAACCGCTCCGAGTGTAACATCACGTGTTTCCATCTCTTACAAATGACATTAGTTATGGTGTGAACGCAACATAAGCTCATTGTTTTGGTTCAGGAGGAACTGTGGGATCTGTTTCGGTTGTGGTGCTCTGTGACTGACGTCTGTCTAACTTTGCATAGCATGAAACACGCTGATGATGTGTGATGTTTGTGCAAGGTATAAAAATACATACGTTTACAGGCTGGTAAGACATCGTATCATTGCATTTGGACCAAAGAAATATTGCGTATTGTGGCCTAGTTGTCTGTGGGTGTTCCAATATAGTGTTTAATGCCATTAGCTGCAGAAATAGCAAGCCTAGTTTGAAGAGATGGAGGGCACAATTTACTTGAAGCTCGAGTGGCATTATGGGATAGCAAATTTGCACACTTAATAATCTCAGAGGATGCTCTTGGTCATCTGCTTCGCCTTACACTTTTTACATACTGCTTTTTGCATATATAGCAGAGAAGTATGCATACTAAAGGATTACTCAAATAATCATGCAATTTAATTTACAGGTTTATTTGACAAGCAAAAGCTCATATTTTCAATGCGTTCTCAGAATTTTGGACCAAGATTTATATGACAGAAAGATTCTAGGGTTGATTTATAAGCTTGAGCTCTTTAAACAAGAGATCACAGATCTTTTAAAATCACGTCACCCGACACTCACGTCAATTTGTCATAAAGTTGTCGGATCTCTTTTGGAAAGATTAAAAGACTCGGTAAGGAGTCAAAAGAAAGCGGAGGAACAGGTTTGGGATATTACGGTTACAAATATAACACTCAGATCTGTCATTGTGTTTGTAGAGGTATAAGCATAATAAAGACTGATTGATTTCTTGGAGCTGTGAGGTGGTGTAAAATATTTGTTATATAATCTTTGCCTGTATAACAGTACATTGTGACACTTAAATATTTTACAGCCGTTCACACACACACACACACACACACACACACACACACACACACACACACACACACACACACACACACACACACACACACAGACACAGACACAGACACAGACACACACACACACACACACACACACACACACACACACACACACACACACACACACACACATTAAATCTTCTCCTTCACAATCTCACACGCTCTTCTCAACCGCAGACACGTGTGAAACGCTTTTCGCCTCACATGACACTGCTTTAGCATTACAGATTCAGGTTATCTGTCTCAGGTGGCTCTTGCACCCAGAAACGTCATTTCATTTGGCTTTGCTTTAGTATATGCTTCAAATATTGTGTTCTGGATATTGCCTCTATATTCTTCGTCTGTAATTCCACCCTATTGGCTACAAACAGTAAATAAATCCCCCCAGTCTTGACATTCGACGCACACACCTCATAATCCTCTCATGAAATTCAAGTATGTTTCCGCTGTTGATCTTTGATAGCACAGACGTGTAGATGCTGGAAGATATCGATCGCATCCTCCTCTCATGATTTGGTGGCTTTTGAGGCCGTCAGACTATTGCTTAGCAACCGCTCGGCTAAATGCGGCGCATGGGTTGTTCTGTTGTTAGCGGAGAGGGTTTATATCAAACCAGAACGAGAAACGCGATCTTGTTAGGAAACAGATGAATAATTTAAAGGGATAGTTCAAAGATTCTGTCATTGTTTACTCACTCTCGTGTCGTTCCGAACCCGTATGACCGTATGACAAAAAAGAGATATTTTGAAGGTTGTTGCCTTTTTTTCATGCAGTTACAATAAATGTGGACTACACAACTAATGTTCTTACTCTGTGTTTTTGTCTCGTTTTCCAGTACAAATATCTAAACGTTCTTAAAGGTGCCTTGAAACCTATTCAACGTGTTGATGTAATTTCCACTGAAACAGGAAGACAGGGCGGGACATATCAGACAGCCCCTCCCCTTTTTTAAAATAGCCAATAGCATTTCATTATATCACATGCGGATTTTGTCATTGCTTTGGAGCATGCTATATAGCTTATAGATAACAGTAAGACTAACATATTAATACTAAAATCCAAAAAAGGTTGATTTTGATTTCATGGTGAATTTAAGAGTATGAAAATGTTGAGGTTGTGAGGGATAAAATTAAAATTTTGGTCAAAACTCAAAACCATCCGTCATTTCAAAAATAAATAAGTTTTATGAGCACAAATGCTCACCTTGTTCCGTTCTGTGATGCGCGTTCGTGACTCTCCTGTTCGAACTCGTTCATCAAAATGAACGAATCTTTTTTCGAGTCATTTCGTTCATTTCGTTTGTTGAATGAACGAAATGACTAGAAAAAAGACTCGTTCAAAATTAACAAATCTTTTTTCGAGTCATTTCGTTCATTCAACGAACGAAATGACTCAAAAAAAGATGTTCATTTTGAACGAGTCTTTTTTCGAGTCATTTTTTATATCATGTTCTGTGACGCGCGTTCGTGACTCTCCTGTTCGAACTCGTTCATCAAAATGAACAAATCTTTTCTCGAGTCATTTCGTTCATTTCGTTTGTTGAATGAACGAAATGACTCGAAAAAAGACTCGTTCAAAATGAACAAATCTTTTTTCGAGTCATTTCGTTAGTTGAATGAACGAAATGAGTCGATAAAAGATTCGTTAATTTTGATGAACGAGTTCGAACAGGTGAGTCACGAACGCGCGTCACAGAACATGATATAAAAAATGACTCGAAAAAAGACTCGTTCAAAATGAACAAATCTTTTTTCGAGTCATTTCGTTAGTTGAATGAACGAAATGAGTCGATAAAAGATTCGTTAATTTTGATGAACGAGTTCGAACAGGTGAGTCACGAACACGCATCACAGAACAGAGCAAGGCGAGTTTTTGTAAAAGTGAACTAATCCTTTAAACTACAGTACAAACCATTGAACAAAGTCCTCTGTCCTTCACAGGCTCGTTTTCATTCGTGTCAAAAATGAAATAAGGCTCTACCCTGACTAATGCATTTTTTTTTGTGAGAAAGAGTAAGATTTCATTGTTATTCACTAAAAATCTTTCAATAATAATTTTGAGTCATTGGGTTGAACTTAAGAACCCATATCAGATTCATGAATGAATCATTCAGACTGGTTTTGTATTGGTGATTCATTCATAGATCAAACATGGCTACCTTTCTTATGAACATAGTTATTTTTAATGAATGACGACTCAAATTTCACTGTGTTTCTCACACTGTCAATATGGACCTTCATGATAGTATAATGCTGTTTTTGAGGTCATTTTGGAGCTTGAAAGGCTTATTATATAAGAGAAAAAGTGCCAAATAATTCTTCATGAGTGACATGAGGTTGAGTAAAGAAGTGTTAATGCCTTTTCAAACCTTTAATTTAGTTTTGGTCTCCATCTTGGATTGTTTGTCACTTTATTCCGGCATCTTGAGAACAACAAAGATGATCCTCCCTGAAAGAGACACACACAGTCAAGGATCCCACCTCATATCTGCGCCGAAATCAGATTAATGAATAAATGAACGACAGTCCAAAGAGGAAAAAATAGAGGATCATGGGATATGTGGGTCATCGTGCACTGATTTCCCCAGATTGGCTGACAGAACTGTGAAGTGCTTTGAAGACAGATGTCACATTAAAGGAGGTTAGGGTGAGCGGAGCTTCAGTAACGTCACATAAACCCTGAGTTCAGCATCACTGAGAATCACAAATGCTTCTTGAATTCTCTCTGTCTGTCTGTGTTAAACGCAACACCAGCAGCCACCGCAGAGAGGAAACACTAATCCAATTATTCCCCGAGGAAAGTTTGATCATTAAAAATGTTTAATTACTGTCTCTCTTTACCTCATGGGGCTGAAGTGTGTGCGCACTTTTATTGGCGACTGTAATATTTTTAACTTGTACGCAGAGGAGATTGCTGAATGATTTTTCATATGACGTTTCCATGACATCCTGTTATCTTATATTGACTTATACGTCAATTTTTTATTTAATAGTATTTCATGTTATATTTCATAACAAAAAGTGGTTACACACACCTGTGATGACACATCGGAGCTGATTATTAACAAAATGTATAATATCAGTATTATATTCATATTCAATCAATACGATATATCAATAATATAAGACTAGCAGTATGATAACATACGCCATATGTTCAATAAATATTTACAATAATAAATAAATGAAATATTGTTACAATATTGATAGTAATTATAATATTATTGATAATAAAATATACATGTATTTAAAATATATATAAAAAATGAATAATATAAAAAATATAATATGTTGCCCTAATAATAATTGAACTATTTTTTGGTTTGTTTTATCATATTGTTGTTGAATATTAATCAATTATTAAAATATAATCTAATTAAATAATTATAGAATTAAATATACATTTATATATGACAATAATATTGATATTAATTATGCTATTATTGATAATAAAACATATAACATGTTTTTTTATGTATTACTATTTATTGTTGTTGTGGCACCATGTTTTATAAAAGATATATGATTTATAACACTTGATTATATTAATTATTGTCTCTTACCAGAAGTACGAACATTTCTGCTTAGCATCATACCTGGGAACAGACTTTAAATGCTCAGTTTACCTAAAAATAATAATAATAATCTGTCATCATTTGCTCCCCCTCTTTGGAACACAAAAGGTCAAAAGGTCAATCGCCAATAATACACATTGTGTCGTAATGTGGGTTTTGTGTCTTGTCTTGTTTTGTCATGTTCAGTGGTTCCCTGTCTTGTTTATTAGTGATCCCAGGTGTTTCCCATTTCCCACGCCCCCTTGTTATCCTGTTAACTCATTTGTACTCTATGATTTAAGCCCTGTGTTTCTGCCCTGTCCTTGTGAGTTGTTAAATGAATGTTTGATGTCTACGTTGGTCGCTTCTCATATCCAGCTCATGGGCCTGTTTTTGAACGGGCTGGATTACGAGATCGCTCGATGGATGCCGCGGGACCTTACCAACTGGACTCTTGACCGGTATATCGCTCAGGCGTGTTCCTTGGAAGACCTCTTCTCCATTACAGCCTTGTTCTACTCGACACCTCCCGAATTCACATTACCCGCGAAGCCCTCGTCGTCTTCGCCGCTGGTCCGGTCCAGCCCTGCCGAGCCCGCTCTTCACTGCAGCGCCGACGAACTCACTTCTCACTGCAGCCTTGCCAAACCCGCGACTCACGTATGCCCACTCAAGCCCGTTTTCCGCACTGGTCCTGTTGGATTTGCCAATCCGGAGACCGCGGAGGTTCCGCCTGCCGAGTCAAGTGAGTCAAGTCCGCCTGCCGAGTCAATGTGAGTCAAGTCCGCCTGCCGAGTCAAGTGAGTCAAGTCCGCCTGCCGAGTCAAGTGAGTCAAGTCCACCTGCCGAGACAAGTGAGTCAAGTCCGCCTGCCGAGTCAAGTGAGTCAAGTCCGCCTGCCGAGTCAAGTGAGTCAAGTCCGCCTGCCGAGTCAAGTGAGTCAAGTCCGCCTGCCGAGTCAAGTGAGTCAAGTCCGCCTGCCGAGTCAAGTGAGTCAAGTCCGCCTGCCGAGTCAAGTGAGTCAAGTCCGCCTGCCGAGTCAAGTGAGTCAAGTCCGCCTGCCGAGTCAAGTGAGTCAAGTCCGCCTGCCGAGTCAAGTGAGTCAAGTCCGCCTGCCGAGTCAAGTGAGTCAAGTCCGCCTGCCGAGTCAAGTGAGTCAAGTCCGCCTGCCGAGTCAAGTGAGTCAAGTCCGCCTGCCGAGTCAAGTGAGTCAAGTCCGCCTGCCGAGTCAAGTGAGTCAACTGTGTCAAGTGAGTCAACTGTGTCAAGTGAGTCAACTGTGTCAAGTGAGTCAACTGTGTCAAGTGAGTCAACTGTGTCAAGTGAGTCAACTGTGTCAAGTGAGTCAACTGTGTCAAGTGAGTCAAGTGAGTCAAGTCCGCCTGCCGAGTCAAGTGAGTCAAGTCCGCCTGCCGAGTCAAGTGAGTCTACTGAGTCTAGTGAGTCTACTGTGTCAAGTCCGCCTGCCGAGTCAAGTGAGTCTACTGTGTCAAGTCCGCCTGCCGAGTCAAGTGAGTCTACTGTGTCAAGTCCGCCTGCCGAGTCAAGTGAGTCAAGTCCGCCTGCCGAGTCAAGTGAGTCAAGTCCGCCTGCCGAGTCAAGTGAGTCTACTGTGTCAAGTGAGTCTACTGAGTCTACTGTGTCAAGTGAGTCTACTGAGTCTACTGTGTCAAGTGAGTCAAGTGAGTCAAGTGAGTACTGTGTCAAGTGAGTCTACTGTGTCAAGTGAGTCTACTGTGTCAAGTGAGTCTACTGAGTCAAGTACGTCCAGTAGTGAATCTAGGCCAGTGAAGCGCCGTCGCAGAGGGAAGAGAGGGAGGACTCGTTTGTCTCGCCAGGCTCCGGAGGGCGTTCCCAGACTCCTCGCCCTGCCGGCCCCGCCTCTGCGCCTCGCCCTGCCGGCCCCGCCTCTGCGCCTCGCCCTGCCGGCCCCGCCTCTGCGCCTCGCCCTGCCGGCCCCGCCTCTGCGCCTCGCCCTGGATTTCCCCAAGTATTTTTTGGGGGGGGGCAGGAGGTACCCTGTGAGGGTCATGGAGACGACGTCGACATGGACCTCACCCTGGCCTTCGCCGCATCCTGCTCCGCCCTGGCCTTCGCCGCATCCTGCCCCGCCTTGGCCACACCCGCGTCCAGCTCCGCCCTGGCCACCTGGTCTGTCAGATCCGCCCATGCTCCACGGCCCAGGCCCGCCTTGCCTAGGTCCAGGTCCTGTTCCCCTGCATGGGCCTGGCCCTCCATCCCTCCCCCAGGACTGCCTGTGCTTCACCGCCCTCCTGAACTGAACTAGTGAGTCTAGTGAGTCTAGTGAGTCTAGTGAGTCTAGTGAGTCAAGTGAGTCTACTGAGTCTACTGAGTCAAGTGAGTCTACTGAGTCTACTGTGTCAAGTGAGTCTACTGTGTCAAGTGAGTCTACTGTGTCAAGTACGTCCAGTAGTGAATCTAGGCCAGTGAAGCGCCGTCGCAGAGGGAAGAGAGGGAGGACTCGTTTGTCTCGCCAGGCTCCGGAGGGCGTTCCCAGACGCCTCGCCCTGCCGGCCCCGCCTCTGCGCCTCGCCCTGCCGGCCCCGCCTCTGCACCTCGCCCTGCCGGCCCCGCCTCTGCGCCTCGCCCTGCCGGCCCCGCCTCTGCGCTGCCCTGCCGGCCCCGCCTCTGCGCCTCGCCCTGCCGGCCCCGCCTCTGCGCCTCGCCCTGGATTTCCCCAAGTATTTTTTGGGGGGGGGCAGGAGGTACCCTGTGAGGGTCATGGAGACGACGTCGACATGGACCTCACCCTGGCCTTCGCCGCATCCTGCTCCGCCCTGGCCTTCGCCGCATCCTGCCCCGCCTTGGCCACACCCGCGTCCAGCTCCGCCCTGGCCACCTGGTCTGTCAGATCCGCCCATGCTCCACGGCCCAGGCCCGCCTTGCCTAGGTCCAGGTCCTGTTCCCCTGCATGGGCCTGGCCCTCCATCCCTCCCCCAGGACTGCCTGTGCTTCACCGCCCTCCTGAACTTTTGGTTGTTGTTTTGTTGGGCGTCAGGAGCCGCCCTTAAGGGGGGGGTTATGTCGTAATGTGGGTTTTGTGTCTTGTCTTGTTTTGTCATGTTCAGTGGTTCCCTGTCTTGTTTATTAGTGATCCCAGGTGTTTCCCATTTCCCACGCCCCCTTGTTATCCTGTTAACTCATTTGTACTCTATGATTTAAGCCCTGTGTTTCTGCCCTGTCCTTGTGAGTTGTTAAATGAATGTTTGATGTCTACGTTGGTCGCTTTTGATTCTGAGTCTTGTATCCCAGTCTGAGTCTAAGTTTGTAGTTTGTTTAATTAAAGCCTGTACACTGCGTTTGGATCCAGCCTCCTTCCCGTGCTTCTACCGCACCACATTACCTACGTGACACAATGACTTTCTTGTATTAAATAGAAATGATTAGATATGTCATTTCGGGGCTTGTTTTCTCTTTGCTTAATTTCTATAATGTATCTACATCCTTTCCTCTGCACAATAATAAATGCAACACATTCACAAACACATCTTTTTATTACTTGCAGAGCGACTGTTTCTTCCCATTAGTTCTGCATAGCTTGATTTGTTCTTGTTTGTTTTTGGCTGATGGTGAAACTGAAAGCTTCGTAATTAATTATGATGCTTAATAATTGATCGTGAAGCATTATAATTCATCTAACAGATCACAACACGGGCGCGCTGCTTTCACAGTCAGATGTGTGTGATGAGCGATCAGAACCTGTTCGGGCCCCAATGGACTCCATAACAGATTTCAAAGAATCTGTTACCGTGGAACTGCACTCACGCTGATGTTCTTTACCCATAAGCCCCAGAGACAAATGTCAGATGTGGAGCAGTGAGGATGCATTTTGCTACAAGTAACTGGCACCACCTGTCGCTTAAGTGTTTGTTTATGTGTGTGTTTGTGTGTGCGTGTGTGCGTGCGTGCGTGCATGCGTGTTTGCCTGTGTGTGCGTGCGTGTGTGTGTGTTGTGTGTGCGTGCGTGCGTGCGTGTGTGTGTGTGTTTTAAAATGTATAAAAGCCAAATCTCAATTAACAGATGCAATATTGACAGCTTTTTACAAGTTCCTTTCATATTGAACTTATTACAAATTAATTAATATTATTATCAAATGCAGCAAAAGTGACTGAAATAATGAGAAAGACTAGATCATAATAATTTATTTATATATATACAGTATATATTTGCTCTGTTTGTGTGAATATCTGCCTCAATCTACCTTTTCCTAGCCCATTTTACTTATATCATATCTTGTTGGGCTTCATTTTACCTCAGTTTGATTCACTCTACCTCATTTTGTTTTATTGTATCTCCACACACACAGGTCTATCTGCGGTGTCTCTCTTCTCTCTCGCTTGAGGGAATGATCTATCTTCTCTCTGCACTCCTTATTTTAGGCAGCATTTCTAATTTGTTTTTTCCTCATCCGACTGCTGCTGTAATTCACAACCCTGTGACACGCGCACACACACACACACACACACACGCACACACACACACACACACACACACACACACCACACACACACACACACACACACACACACACACACACACACACACACACACACACACACACACACACACACACACACACACACACACACACACACACACACACACACACACACACACAACACACACACACACACACACACACACACACACACACACACACACAGAAATAGCCCTGGTGGACACTCGTGCCGTTCACCATAAATAATGACTCTAATGCAACACACCGTTGCACATTCAGTCATAACTTGTGATGATTCATCCTGTGTGTGTGTGTGTGTGTGTGTGTGTGTGTGTGTGTGTGTGTGTGTGTGTGTGTGTGTGTGTGTGTGTGTGTGTGTGTGTGTGTGTGTGTGTGTGTGTGTGTGTGTGTGTGTGTGTTTGTTCCGGTTAGTGTGATGGACAGTTAAACCAGTAGATAAGTTACATGCCCACAACAGGCCATGTTTAAAGAACACTGTTGGACTCATGAATATATATGAAAAGATATTTCAGAAAAACTGATAATATTTTTTCTCATCTTTAAGAGATGCATTCAACTTCCCAAGGGTGAAACTAAAAAACACAGCCATGCAAATCTGCTTCCTGTGGGGAAAAAAGAGCTGGAAGATTGAAGTCAGATTAGATGGCCAAAAGCAAAAAGCCATTTACCTTTTGCAGTTTTATTTCTGATTTATAGCAGGTTTAATCACTGAACAGTTTTTATGGAAGCTTTTTTTCTGCCATGGAATAAAAAAATAAAAAAATAAATAAAATAAATAAATATATATGTTATATACACACTCACAATTCTTATGGTTTTTTTTTTTGGGATTTTTTCCCCCATTTCATTTTCCTCCATTGAATAAAATTTTTTATTGTGTGATTTTTTTTCTCGCAATTATGAATGCACGTTATAAACTCAAAAAACTCAGAAGAATTGTCAAATATAATCTCGCAATTACAAGTTTATAATTTACAATTGTGAGATATAAACTTGCAATTGTTTTAAAAAAGCAAGAGTTGTAAGAAAAAATCTGAATTGTGAGATACAACAATACATAGTTTCTTTGAGAAATAAGAAATGAAAATATTCCCAAATCCACTGACCTGTACCCAGAGTGAGTGACCATTATAAGACACCTTTCAGCGCTGACCAATGCAAACAACTACAACACATGCACTTTGTGGAGAAGATTATTGTAGGGGTCTGCCTGTAAATGCTATGTAATCTCGAACGAATGGAGGAGAATTTGGGCCCCTCGGAGACGACGAATGTAATAACCCTTATTTCTGAAGGCTTTGGCTTTATCTCGGGAAGCTCAGCAGCTTTGAAGTGGTGCACAAAAGAAGTGAATCTTCAGCGCTAAAAATCTGCCACCGAACAGCGTGAGTTTTCCTGCACGTGCGTCGCGTCGCGTCGCGTCTGTGCGGCCAGTCGAGAAGATCTCGACGCAGATCATGTGTCACTTTTACAAGTCTAATTGAGAAACGTGATCAAAACAACGAAGGTGTGAATCCATCTGTGTGAATCTCAGGACGAACTTTAAAACAGCCGAATACTGTCAGACAGTGAAGCGTGTGTGTTTTACAGACGCATGTTTCTGTTAGGTGGCGATCGGTCTGGCCACACACACACACACACACACACACACACACACACACACACACACACACACACACACACACACCTGTCATTGCTAATCCATAAACTGACAGCCCATTTCTCCATCTCTGCTCTCTGAAATACCAGACGCTTGACCTCAAATGAGTCAAATACAAATGCTAAACTATAGGGCTGGACAATATGGTCAACAAATCACTCTGTGATTGTTTTGTCCTATATTGCGATTGAACTGCGATACGATGAATATTTAATATCACATACTGCTGCTGCTGATGATACATCCACACAAAAAGATCAAATAACACCACATAATCACATTGAAACAGGACGTGCAACAACTTAAAACCAACAAGCCATGCCTTTTGTCTCCAAATTAAAGTTTTGCACATGTTCTGCTGCCAATAGAAACTTTTTTCTTTAAGGGTTTATACATTGGTATAGATTTTAAAAGAAGTCAGACTCCTAATCTCAGATCTTTTTCAGAGACCAAAAGTGGAGGGTTTTTTTTTTTTTTGTAAGTGAAAGAACAATACAGCCAAACTATAAGGTCTTCCTCCTTTTTCCACCAAAATAAAAGCTCAAGGGTTTAAACATGAAAGTGATTAAATAAATATAGAAATACTGTACCATAAAAAAAAATATATTTTTATTAACTATAAACTAAATTATTATATAAAAAATATATTTAATAATCACATGACACTATATATACAAAACAATCAATACAATGCAAGAAAAATTATATGAATACAATATTATTAAATATTAGTTCATTTTATTAATAATTGTTTTTAATTTTGGTCATTATTTTTTTATTTGATTAATGATATTGTAATATATTATTTATTTAGTCATCTAATTATTAAAGAGTTTTTATGTAATTATTAAGTTATATAAAATAGTTTTTTTCATTAAAGAGTATATTTTGTTACAGAATAATTATTATATTTTTAAAATTATTTCATAGTACAATATTTAAATATTTTTTATTATTTTCATCACTTTCATGTTTTAAACACTCAAGCTATTATTTAGGAGGAAAACTGACGGAATATATATTACAGTACAATAGTAATAGTACATTATTTAAATATTTCTGTATTGATTTCCTAATGTGTATGCATAAACCCCACAGCTTTTATTTTGGTAGAAAAACTGAAAAAGACCTATACGTTTTTAGTGTGTTGTTGACAAATTTGCTTCTCATTACAGGTAAAATACAGTTTATTTTACAGTGTCGTTACGTATCTTAGTTACTATAGTAATAACTATAAATTATGCATAATTACGTGCAACTTACACTAAACCAAACCAAACCCTAATGCTAACCCTACAGTAAGTACATGTTAGTTAACATTACTCAGTACTTAAATATATAATTACAGTGTAACAAAAACACCTTAAAATAAAGTGTAACCTAAAATAATATGATCTTCTATTCCCAAAAAATGTTTGCGGCTAAATAATCACACTTAACCATACTGCAATATAAATTATATTTCGATTAATTGTGCAGTATTCACAACTCGACATTCAAACTCCAAACCCCAAATCAATCTATAAAATCATCCTAAAATCGAACACGTCATCTTGATTTCATCTGTCAGCCATTGAAACTCGCTTGTGTGAAGCTGTCATTTACTAAGTAAACTTAATTTCACTCAAAGTCGTGGCTTATTCTAATGGTGAACTTTGCTGAGCTTTTCATTCCTGGTGAAGTTCCAGCGCTGCAGCATTTTCCCCATGCTAATTAGACAGAAATAGATGTTGGTGTTTTCCTGCAGGCCATGTTAATGAGACGCAGAAGAGCTGGTTTCTAATGCGATGATTGAACACCATGTGATGCATGTTGAGTTCATTGAAAGTGGCTGGAATATTCTAGGCATTTAACACCCAGATGAGCCTGCCATGCTAAAGTTAGCACAGCATCACCCTGGGATTGTGAGAAACCTTCATTAAGAACCAATACGACGCCTGTGACAGCTTACTTTAAAACACTCTGTCCAGATGTTTCTCCGAGGAACAGCGTTTAACTCTTCTCGCGAGAAACCTTCCATTGCTTTGAACTGAATCTGACATTATTGCTTTATCAGGGTCGACATTTGAATTTACTTATAAAAATGTTTCGCAGCACTTCATAGTCTTGTTAGTTGCCAAAGAATTGCAGCATATCTGACGCTTCCAGTGTGTAAGAACAATTCTATCACAGTGGACTTTCAATATATGAAGTCTGTCTGTGAGGGTTTGTTTGCATCTCTTTCATTTTTCCTTTTCATTCGTTGCCTTATTCTCTCCTTTACTCTCCTGTCTGGATGCGTTTGGTGTCATAGCGTGTCTTTTATTCCTCGCACCCAAATTCCCTCAAGCTCTCAAATCACACTCCTAAAATACAGACACTATCAACACCAGACATCACGGCATCCTGAGAGAGAGAGAGAGAGAGAGAGAGAGAGAGAGAGAGAGAGAGAGAGAGAGAGAGAGAGAGAGAGAGAGAGAGAGAGAGAGAGAGAGAGAGAGAGAGAGAGAAGTAAGGGTGATGGGGATAAAATGTGAGTTTTTTACTCCGCTCCTTTACTCTAAATTGTGTTCTGTCAGCTCTTTTATGGTATTTTCCTTGAAGCCGCCGTTCTTCCACTTGGGCTCCTCTTTCCTATATCACGGTGCTGATATTTAATGAAGCAAAACCTCATTCTCGCTCCAGACAGTTCATAGAAAAGGGAGCTGGATAACCCGCAGAATGAATTTACAACAGAATTAATCTAGGCCATTTTACATCTCTTATCTCAATAATGACACTGAATTCCAACTTAAAAATACTTTCTGTAATGTACTTAAATAATGAACAGCTCGGAGAAAATGACAAAATGAAGAATCTGTGGAACAGCAGAGAAGCAACACTGACAGACAGACAGACAGACATAGATAGATAGATAGATAGATAGATAGATAGATAGATAGATAGATAGATAGATAGATAGATAGATAGATAGATAGATAGATAGATAGATAGATAGATAGATAGATAGATAGATAGATCGATCTATGAACAGCTCCTCCTACTGGTCTGGAGGTAGATCTCTTCACTCAACCCCTGTGGCGGTAAAAGCAAAAAATTCTCCCAAACCAGATTTTTCTCATAGTTGCTAAAGGGTATTAACTGATGCTCATATGAGAAAGGTCAAGAACCTTTTTACTCATTTTTGTACTCCACCAAAACACCCTTTAGGCACAGTTTCCAAGTGTGAATGCCCAGATTTCTCAGCCCCTCACTGACAGCACAGTAAACGAGAACGGACCGCGTGTGACGGCGGAGAGGAGACATTGTGCTCGGCCTGTCAAACGCGCGTAAACAAAACCTGCTGGGGGAACCGCGGAGAGCGCGCGTGTTTTGATGTTCACCTTGTGATGTCGATTTACCGCCGGCTCGCACGCCCCATCAAAACGTCACGGCGGCGGACGCAGGACAGCGGTGAAGCGTGCCGAGGGGCGGAAGGGCCAGTTTGGGGTGATTGATATGTCGAATGCTTGAACGTTCCTCTCGCAGGGCCATCAGTGCGGTGACCCCTCAGACGGGACCTGACCGGTCCAGCAGCAATGATTGATGGCCAGAACCACATACATTAGAACATGTCAGATGGTTTTCATAGCTAAATATGTGAAAAGACTAAAATATGGAAAATATCATTTTTGAATAGATTTTAATATGTTGTGAAAATTTGTTTTTCTGAGGGATTTTAGTCCCACCCTCAATTTTATATGGGTGTATTTCAATCAGCTCCCTAGTTTAGTAGTCAGGGCATTGATCAGGGAGTCAGCTATTTTAAAGCTACACTGTGTAACTTTTTTAGTTTATTCTTAGCTAAAAACACTTAGTTCTTTCAAAAATATATGTGCTCATTAATGTATATTTACTTCGTTCAAGTAATAAAGTATTCTCGTGAGTGTATAATTTGCCATTGAAAATGCATACGGGTAAGGGATTCTAATGTCGGTCGCCATGTTGCCCCTCCATCTTGAAAGTACATTAGCCAAAGAGGGACATACCCCGTTAATTCAAGGTTCGCCTTTCGCGTTTTAACACGCTAGCACTCGAACTGCCTAACACTCGAACTGGAAGCCATGTTAATCTTGGACTACATTGGCCACCGTAGGAGTTAAAACGAAATCGGAATTGAGAGGAACAGAAACTAATATTCACTGGATGCACTGTGAAAACCAGGAGCATCGATGCTCACTACCCAGACAGCAACATAGTGTCAGCGCAGATCCGGCCCACATCTAGGCCGTGTGGAATCCATGTGTACCAGATGTGGGCCGGATCTGGGCCGACACTATGTTGCTTTAACGAAAATTCTGAAGCACGAAACATACATTACGCGAGCCAGTTATATATCAGCATAACCATGCATGCTAGACAGGTAATAAACCTAATCTAGCAAACATTGATAATTAATTTGTTGCAAGTATATGTAGGCCTAACCATTCAAAGTATTCATCATAATGTAGTCTATACTTAAAATAACAAACAAATAGGCTTATGAATAGGTATATAAATAGGCTCATGTCGCCATCTGTGTAGTGAGCCTAGTTTCCTTTGAGGGTCCCAAATTCATTTACACGATATACTGATTGAGACTATGATATTCTAGTCATTAGATATGGCTAATGCAAGTCAAAAGATTTTTTTTTTTACACATTTTATCATCCGCCAAGCAAATATCGCAAGTCAACAAGCAGCACAATGTCAAGTATCATTCATGTAATATCATTCATTCAAGTCCAGTGCACAAAAAAGAGCTGAGCACGCTGTGATGCGTTTATCCGATGCAGTGCATGCTGGGATATGTTAACCTACAGCAAGATGGTCCTTTTTAACTTAAACAAATTCATACGGTTCACCCTTTAACGGGCCCATGTGTACAATTAATGTAGCCATTAGCATTTTAATGGGCAATTGAAATGTTGCAGTTGGTTAAGCGGAAAGCCAAGGAAAACAGCAATTATCCATCCAACCTCTGTCTCTAAGCCTTTGGACAAGGAGGGGGAAAAAAGGCTCCGTTCTGGTGCGGCTCTGTGGGAATATAATCCCAATGATTGACAGTCTCATTACCAGATTACTTGGATCGCAGTTGTCTGTGACTTTGAGAGTAAACACACAAAGATTTGAGCCTTTAACAGAGATGGCATTTCTTCTTTACAGGACTTCCTTTATTTTCATCCAGTGGATCTTTTTGAAGAGATATATTCAGAAGTGATCTGAAAGTTAAGCGTGTAGCTGTCATATGCTCAGTGATAAGAGTCTGTAATACCTGAAGAAAATCTAAATCGTCTCACTGGGGGTTGCTCGCCTGGGACACGTAGGAAATACGTGATTTGAAGATTTGAAATCCGCCATTGTTTTCATGGATGCTCAGGCTGCATATGAAATCGCATATTTCCCTACTATATAGAAGTGGAAAAGCAGTATGTGACAAAATAAGTATGTCTGGATTCACAGTACTCATAAAAGAGTAGCTTACGGTGAGATTCTCCGGTGTGCAAATGATGGACACTTCACTATCCCATGATGAAAATGGGAGAGGATTTATGAATGGCAATGAAGTGACGCAACTGACGCTGGTTGGTCACATGATAATGACAACATGGTGAATGTAGTACGTCCAGATTACATTCATACTATATGGAATATACTTTTTTAGTGGTCGAGATCTTGTACACTTTCAAACACTTCCAGAGATCGACGAAAAATTCATTTGACCAGATTGCTTTCGTAGTGTAAACGTTCATGTGGTTCAAACAGACACAAAAGATACTCTCCACCTTCTGATCTACTGCGTAAAACATTATGGGAAGGACGCTAGCCAGACGGGATTTAAAGTTTGTCGGCTGAAGATGAAAAACATACCAAGCACAATGTTCTCTCACCATTCCTGATTTTGTGTGATTTCTAACACACACTCACAGCGTTCTGCTGGTCTTGCGGCTGTCAGAGCAGAAACTAAAGCTGATGTTCTCTGTGTGTTCTTCTGTCGTCTCCGGTCATGTTCATATGTAAATTGCATGAGTTTATTTTTGTCCATTAGATTGAAAGATCTGAAAAAGCCCATTAATTTACCCTCCCCTGGAAGAAATCAGGACAGAAGTGGTTGAAAGTGGACAAAAGAGAAGATAATGAAAAAAACCTTGAAAATAATGACTCTCACTGGTATTTGAGATTTTAAAACAAAGGAAAATATTTTATTACTTTTAGTTAGTAGTTACAGCACCATTTAGATAAAACAAAAAATAAAAAACTTGCCACACTCACTTCGATTTCCTTTTCATCATCCTGGGCATCTGTATTTATCATTGACCCAAGGCTGCTCTTCAGAAAGATGCTCATCTTGAGTCTCACAATGTTCTTTCTCTGAATAAGACGAAAAATATAATGGAATATTAGAAACGCAACGCAGTGAAAATTAAATGAGCAGTGACAGAAAAGCCTGTAATATGAAAAAGACCTCATTTCTTAATGGAATGAAATGTGCATTCTTTTTGGACTGCTCGTTTTAACCTGTGCGTGTGGGTCGCAGGTCTCTCTCGCTCACGCAGATTGAATTCTGAGTAATTAATGCATCTATTGTCTTACGCAGAGAGAAGAAGGAGAGGCAGCGGGACGTGAGTGAGATGAAGCCCTCTGACAGGATGTTTATGAGGTGTCAGTATGTGTTTGGATCAGAGGAGCTGACGGGGGCGCTCGGTCTGTTTTGGAGCTCGACTTCGTGACCCATTTGCTCTGTTTGGATCGGATTCATACTATTCATACTAGTATGTTCATACTATTACTGTCATAATAGAGGTCTCTTGTGAACATAGACACATATAATGTAGTTGTACCTAAAGACCCGGTCACAGTTTGGTTCTCTTGTTTCTTTTGGTCCATTTATATATACATTTAGTCCTGGTTCGCTAAGTGCTCACACTAGCCAAGTTTCCATCCACTTGTCAATTGAATTATCTGAAGTTCGGTAAAAAACCTCATGCGAATGAAGCTGGTGAATGTGTGTTTCCAACAAACGGCTTTAAAGCAAATAAAAACCTGTGCGTTTCATTTGATATCACTTAATTCGGATAAAAACGTGTGGATGGAAACATAGCTATACTGTCATTTCAAGATCGAAAATACTCCCCCACAACCACCAAAACGGTTAATTCAAAATTAATAACGGATCTTACGAACATCAAAAACAATGCTGTGTTCTTGGCTAAATGCGCTCATTAAATGTGCATATGTATGCTGGTAATATGACCAGCTGAGAACTTGTTTAGAGTTTATAAAATGTGTAAAGCAGACAAAAAACAGTGGCAATCCATCCGTCACACACAAATGAAGATTTGCTGCAAAAAAAACACCATTTCTGATGCCTGTACTGAACTGTAATGGGCAACGTACAGTAGCTCCTATGACGAGAAAAGGTATGCTTGAGCACTCTGTCCTATTTAGGGTCGCATCTGGTGACATCACTTCCTGGTTTTGGTTCGTTTAGATATCTTTGGTCAGTGTTGTTGCGTTCATATTTCATTCAAACTCTGTTTGTAAGTGGACTGAGACCCATCTTTTCAGCCATGTTGGTCCCCTTGTTTGGTGGGTTCAGATGGTAGCGTTCACATTTATTCAACTGAACCGCACTAACAGCAATCGCATAAGAGTTTGTTTTAATCGAATTTGTTTGATTATGGTTGTGTTCACACTTGTTTGGTTCGCAATAAAGCCGACCAATCAGATTGTGAACATGTCCCTATGTCTAGGTTTGGTATCTTTAGATTTGTTGTTAAAATGCCAGTGTGAATACGGAGCAGTTTGCAGTTTTTTTGGTCCGGACCAAATGAACCAAGCGAACCGAACTACAAGTGTGAACACACCCTAAACAAACTCTGGTGCGATTGCTCTGTTAGTGTATGATGAATGTTTGTAGGGGGGTTGGGGTTGGTCCATTCGCCCTGATTGGAACTATCCATTTTTATAAAGAACTTTATGTACACCAGGGTGGTCAAACTTTGAACTTTTGTTTATTTACAGCCTGTAGTTCACTCACCTTTTTAAAAGACGTTTCTCATCAAGAGCAGGAATGAATGCATTTTAAATGTGAAATGCATGTTGTTTTTAAATGATCCAGTTTCCACATGTGCATTATACATGCAGGCATCCAGTCGTCTAGGAATAAAGAGCTGTTGATTGTTAAATCAATAGTCGTCTGACTTTCCTCCCCATGATCAAATTCCATTGTAAATGGTAAAGGAGAGGAAGAGTGAAACACACAAACAACCTTTTATATGTATCCTTGTGGGGTTTCCTATTCAATTCTGTTGGTGTTAATATAAGCTAATTGTAATTACTACAGACTTACCCAACCATATAATTCACCTTAGATAAGATTTAAAGGTTCTATTGAGTAGGTTGATGAGCAGTTTTATTTTTCTTGTGTTTTCTTATTTGCTTTTTTTAAAATTAGGCTGTGAGATATTGAATGCTCTCTTTTTAATTACATTTGCAGTGTTTTTTGTTTTTACTTCATTTACTTTACAACATAAATTCGACAATACTTAACGGTACAATCCTGTATATTGTCTGTTTTAGTCATTTTAACTTAAATGACATTAAACTGACTTAAAATGAGTTGAATCTTGTATAAAAAAGTTGAAAATTGCTTAACTTATTTGAATGAGTCAAAACAATGTAAAAACATATGTTGTCATAACTTATTGATCATAAACTGTTATACATACTGTATATTGTTTCAATTTTTACTGTAACAGGAATACATTATTTTTCTGCTAATGTTAATATCTTTTTTTTTTTTTTTTTTACAATTTCTAACTTAATTGTTCATTTCTTTTTATTAATTTACCCACTTCCATGAACCATTGCTACTTGGAAAGCAGTTTGTAGTATCATAATGCAAATACAGTTCACATTCACATTCACAAAGTTCACATTTTTGGTCTGTTTCATTGGAACCGTACATTTTTTTTGCCATGTGAACTATAAGCCACAAATCAATTTTGATTTCATGTTTATATTGTATAGTTTATATATTATATAGTCTATTTATGAACCTTTCTCAAAACATACTTTTGTTGGGTTTTGCTGTTCTTTGCTGGGTAGCTCCGCCCACATTAGATCTGATTGGTCAAAAAAAAAAATCCCATCTTAGAGTTCTATATTAAATGTGAAACATCTGCGATTCGGTCCTTTTAATTGTGGACAGGAATATTACGTCACACCTTGTTAGAACATCGTGCCACGCACACGCACACACACACACACACACACACACACACACAACACTGGCGTAGTGCTTGCGTAGGCCCTGGACTCTGGCATTAGCTGTGTGAGATGAAGGCCTGCCTCATTTCTCCTGACAAGCCGTTTGTTTTGGTCTCAGAGCACGAGCTGAAACTGCTGATGTCTATTTCTGCAGTCACATCTGCTCTATATACGGCTAACTGCTCGTGAGAGAGTATCGTGTTTTCAATCCAGACGCACAAAGGTTGAACTTTCATGGTAAAGAGCTCGTGAATAATGGAGTGAGATGTTCAATGAGTGACGAGCACTTGGAGAGAGAGAGAGAGAGAATATGTTTCTGAGAGGATGTTGTGGTCACATTCAGCACAACGTGATTTATTCAAGTAGGACTTGAACGTTGTTCTTAGATCAACATTCTTTGTTGTTCCTGGAAAAAAATTTCTGTCCACCGAAACCTACTCTTGAAATTGAATGGTTGCAGCAAAAGTATTCTTGAAAACAGCGATTCTTCAGAGGTTCTTTGTGATTCCTCAAAACAGTTTATGCTTGTTTTATCGGTTGACTTTACGGCCCTTCTGATTCCAGCAGTTCACACACTTTATCAATGCATACACATGATTTATTTTTTTACCTAATTTGAGTACTGTTATATCTACAAACCTGAGGAAAAATATGAAACTATGGAATACATTTATTTCCAACCAGTATTTTATGATCATAAATGCAACACAGTAAAATGACTATTTATTTTATGAATGAATTTATATTATAGTATTTTCATATTTATGTTTTTAATATATAATTTCATATTCATTCTACTTGCAATGATATTTTTAAATGAGTTAAAAAGCAAACATTGATCGTAAATTGGTCAAAAATGTCCATCCATTGAAAATGAAAAGGGGAGTATGAAATAAGAGAAAGATTTAGTGTTAAGGAGTATATTTATCATGTTCATGTTCACATATTTACATGTGTCCTTGCAAACATAGTGGCCTTGGACCAGTGCATGCATGGATACACACACACACACACACACACACACACACACACAAACACACACACACACACGCACGCACGCACGCACGCACGCACGCACACACACACACGCGTTCATGTACATTTTCAATGAATGGTCATTTTTGACCAATATAAGCTCAGATCAATAAGGCCTGCAATCAGTCAGTTTAAAAATAAATACAAAACCTGCCCTAATTGAAAGAAAAAAGATTGAATCCAATATTTAGTGATATTATAATATAACGAATGATTTACAGTTTTTTACAATCACTTTGCTACTATTTTCAGAACCTTGATGTCATTTTTCACAACTCTAGACACAAACCTCTAAACGGTTATCACTTGTAACACAGGCTGTCTAATGTTCACAACTTTGCATTGTGCATTCACATCTTTAAAGAAATCTTGGACTTGCACAATCATTGGTTCAAAAAACAAATTTACTGTGAAATACCATTGAAACATAACTATAGATCACCCACACACAAGCAACCGATAGTTTCACTGTGTCATTGTTCGAACAATCATTAAATATTGTAGAACAAAATGTGATACAGGTTTCATTATGGTTCTACATGTACAGTAAATACATCTCTGTAAAAGTACTGCAGTAGTAGAGAGAATACTACAGACACAATGGAATCATTGAACAAAGTGTGTAATATATTGATGCAAAACACTACAGTACAATCACAAAATAGGTTTATTTGAATCAAAGCAAAAATAATTAGCTATGAAATAGAAAAGAAAAGACAGTACTGTAAAACTTCAAATGCAGTGTTCCTCAACTTGCTTGCTTGTACTGTAAGAAACAAAACAGGAGTGATTACTGTACTTCTACATTGCCATCAACTCTGTGTTGTGGATTTGGCCACAGGTTCTCATCTACATCACAATGGATGTTTTCATTGGCCAAACATCTTGGAAAAAACCTTCGGGCATGGCGAATCCAAGCCTGACACTGGTCTGCTGTGATGTCATTGCAGGCGTCATCCATGGCCTGGAGAAGAGTGACTTTTTCATGAGGGTGCCTATCGTGAACTTTCCATCTCCATGCGGAGAAAAATTCCTCAATCGGGTTAAGGAAGGGAGAGTATGGGGGTAAATACAGGGTGGTAAATTGTGCATGGGCCTGAAACCATGCTTGCACCACATGAGCATGATGGAACCTGACATTGTCCCACACAATGACATAGGTCACACCTTCAGCTCTACAAACCTGATCGAGCTCATCAAGAAAGGTGACAAGGAGAGCTGCATCATATGGTCCAATATGAGGTCTGCGTCCCACCACACCATCTTCTGATATAGCTGCACACATGGTAATGTTGGCCCCACGTTGTCCAGTTACTTGGATGGTTGCCCGCTGGCCAATGAAATTCCGACCTCTTCTCCTTGTCTTGGCCAGATTAAAACCTGCCTCATCCAAATATATGAATTTGTGATGGTTGTCATCTGCATCCAGCTCCATCACCCTCTAAAAATACATTTTGGAAAGAGATTTAGAGATTACTGTACAATGTAGAATTTTTGGGAATGTTTTTACAACAGCCATCTTCAAACTGAACTTACCTGAACATATTCAGTCCTCATTTGCTTCACTCTGTCTGCATTTCTTTCGAAAGGCACACGGTATAGTTGTTTTATAGATACCTGGTGCCTTTTCAGTATGCGTGCAATAGTCGGCAAACTTATGGATCCCACATTGTTGAACATGTCTTCATTGTCCAAGATATGCTGGCGAATTTCTGTAAGGCGAATATCATTTCTGGCCCGAACCAAATCGACCACAGCCTGCTCTTGTTGGTCAGTTAGAATTTTGCCTCTGCCTCCACTATTTGGCCTGGTCACAATTCTACAGGGAACATTAGAGTAAGAAGACACTTGGTCACATCACCTATTCTGTGATACACATTGGTGTGCAGTCATTTGACAATTGAGAGAAGCATAAAGTTTAGTGCATGCTGATACTGTAACTTACCGGTTCTCATTTCGGAAAGTTCTGATTATTGAGGCCACGGTTGACCTTCTGAGGTTTGGTTGTATCATTGTAGCCGCCTCAGCCATTGTCATGCCATGATTTATGACATGGTCTACAACTATTGCCCGAATTTCATTGGACACTCTATGCTGTTGCTGCCGCTGTCTTGGTCCGTGGCCTTGTCCTCTACCACGTTCCCCCACACCTCTCAAACGAGGCCCACGACCACCTCTCAAAAGGTGCCTGTCCTCCACCACGTTCCCCCACACCTCTCAAACAAGGCCCACGACCACCTCTCAAAAGGGGTGCCTGTCCCCTGCCATTCCTTTGACCAACACGTCTTCCTCGTCTTCCTCCCACAACTGCTTGACCTCCATTGTGACCTGGATCACCTGCTGGCTCCATGTTACGTATCACTATGCTCATGCAATTGGATCCCAATCAACTCTTCATATACTCATTCCACAATGTGCACTCAATCATCAGTAACGATTGGCAGAATTGGACAAGCAATTACAAGGGCCTGCATCTATACAGTGCAGTACTGTCAATACTGTAAATAGTCTGAAAAGGTGGTACAGTATTTTAGGACCATAGACATAGTGTCTGATTACTGTAAGCATTACAGTATGATAAAACATTAGGCTACATCCATGGATATTGTAGTCTAATTGGTTCATGCTCCACGCTAATTGGTTACAATGAATCTCATTATCTTGAAACTTTCATTATTTACTGTAAACATGGAAGATTGTTTGTCTGTATACAACTATGCATTAAGAGTAATGCAAAAGTTACTTATCATTTTGAGCAGTTGTATCAGTTGATAGTTAGATCATTGTAAGGAAATGAATAGACACTTATTTGAAATGTAATGTGTGAATTGCCTTTTGAAATAGTAGTACTTTGATATTAAGTTGTATCATATTGAACAGGTGATTTTTGTTGAATGAACAAATGATCTAAGTTTTATGTGTATTGTATCCAAACAATTGAGAAAATGGTTAGAGTTTTGAAAAATGTGCATTTTGATCATTGGTTGTGAGTTTTGTGTCTAGAGTTGTGAAAAATGACATCAAGGTTCTGAAAATAGTAGCAAAGTGATTGTAAAAAACTGTAAAGGTCCGGTCATTTTTGATGTTAAAATCCGACAGCAGTGATTGGTTGATTGAAATGATGTTGCGGGTCCAGTGAAGGGTGTTTTGGGAACATGTCGTACTCGTGTAAATCATGTTAAGCATTTGATTCGGTCGGCTAGTTGTTAGTGGTGTTTCCGATCATGTCCTGAGATGATAGGGTGTGCGGTTCAGCCCGTGGGGATTTACTGTCTGACCCAGCGCTCTTACACAGGCTCTGAGAGATCAGAGGTTGCCAGTGAACAGATCTATAGGGTTTTACACAGGCTGATGTCTCTTCACGGTTCTACCAACCGGTCAGAACTACCAACCACAGCCATCCCAGAAACCCATAAACAGCAAGAAATTACAGCTTAAGTTTTTGGCCTTATTGAAGGGGTGATTACTTCCCTTTTTAACTTTAGTTGGTGTGTAATGTTGAAGTTTGAGCATAAACAACATCTGCAAAGTTACAACGCTCAAAGATAAAGCAAAGAGAGACTTTTTCTTTTTAAGGACTACAACAAACGGCTTGTAGGGACTACAATGAGCTTCTTCTGGGGTTAGTTACATCACTAACCCTAAAATGAAGATAGTTAACTCCACACCAGCAACATAAATTCATCAACTAAACACACACTCACTCACACACAACACACACACACACACACACACACACACACACACACACACACACACACACACACACACACACACACACACACACACACACACACACACACACACACACACACACACACACACACACCAGACATCCCAAGTCTCCCGGAAGTTCCGGGAGTCTCCCGCATATTGATAGCGTCTCCCTGATGCCCGCAAATTAGTTCAAATCTCCCGGAATCTATAACGCGCGTGCGAGACAGAGGGCCCTATCTTGCACCCAGCGCACGATCTGAAACGCAAGTGTCAAAGCGCAAAGCGCAAGTAACTTTGTGGGCGGATCCCGGCGCTGTTGCTATTTTCCCGGCAGGATAAATGCCTCTTGCGCCTGGCGCAAATCTAAAAGAGGTTGGTCTGAAGTAGCTTCATTATTCATAGGTGTGGTTTGGGCGTAACGTGAAATAAACCAATCAGAGCGTCATCCAACATACCCTTTAAGAAAAGGTGCGCATGTTGCATGGCGGATTGTTATTATTATGGCGCATTTACCAGGCGCGCACCAGGAGCGGTTCACAGCCGAGGAGATCGTTGTTCTCGTTAGGGCCGTAAAAGAAAGAGAATTGACATTGGGGATGGGACAAACCCACCCAAATCAATAGAAAAAATATGAGAAAGCTCAACTTAACTGGTAAGTTAAAGAGTAAGGTTTTTAATGTACTTATGTTCCCGGACGAGCCCCCAATTGTTACCGGCCTCAGACCTAGGGGAATCTGGGCAGGTACAAAGCCACAGGCTGGATAGCACTGTGGGTTGGAAAGAAGTGGAGATACAGATGTTATGTCTTTCTCAAGTGCTGTATGTTTATTTCTGAGCGCTCCAATATCTCAATAATACTATGAGATCATAAACCATAACTTTAGCCATTACATGGACTATATAATATAAAAATGGCCTATAACTATACTGAATACAATAAAAAAACCAATATGTAAAGCATTGGAATATATAAGACAAAATACAAAAACCCATTAATAACATATTGTAAAATAGTCTTACTGTATACTATATCAAATATACATTGCAATACAAACAACATTTTCATTGATAAAATATCAAAAATACTATATTAAGATTTAAACTGTTTATGTGGCTGTGTGATCATAAATCACCAACACAACACATCGGTCTGCCGTTAGCATGTGCGTCTACAGGCACGCGCATATTAACTGTCGGCAGCATAGCCTCCATAGAACATTGACCGGCTCTGGTAAACAAAAGGTATACTGACCAGAGCACCGGTAATACAAACAAAATGATACAACGTACAGAGAGATTTAATAGACATTACATATTTCACTTTAAACATACAGAGGTTCACTCGACACAACTGTTTACAGTCCGTCCAAAAAGACGAGAGAACGGAGACTTCACTCGCTAGCTAAATCTGCTAGTAAATACATACCGTATAAACACTGCATAATAACCTTTCTACACGGAACATAACAACCTACATCACATAGACAAATGTACTGGTGATCTACTCTTGCGATACTTTTTAACAGAGATCGGAAAGGTTTAAAAATATACCTGTGGGTTGGAAAGAAGTGGAGATACAGATGTTATGTCTTTCTCAAGCGCTGTATGTTTATTTCTGAGCGCTCGAGCTACCGTCTCCACGGCAACCAACTACGTTACGGTGAAGCAGTGCAACCGCGCCATTTAACGGCATGAAGCGAAATACATGAGAATGTTATAAAAGTAAAAGAATAGGAGGTAACTGTTTTCTTCAATTAAACTCATATGTGATGCCATTTTCCCTACCCATTACACTTACATTATGGTAAAGGTGATTTCGCAGTCTTCAGATTTTTTTTTTCCTAGTTCTTGATGGACAAAATAATTTTCAGATGTCCTTATATACATATGTGTCTTGCTACTATTGGGCAAAAAGGTCTGATCCGTCATTACTACAATTTGCCTGAAAAATTACCAGTATACACTGGTAAATGTGTAAACTAGATTTATGCCTATTTTTTCACATCTTCATGGACACCACAATGATTTCCCTCGTGTGGTAATATTTGTCCTTGTTATAATGTATGATTTGCAAAAATAAAAACTGCTGCATCTGTGTTGATGAGAGAATCAAAGTGTATGCGCGTTGTGCACCCGTTACATTATGGCCAAGCATGCACACTTAAAATAGCATTATGAACAACGCGCAACGCGCCACTGACATTAGACCAGTTTTTTTTTGGTCAGTGGCGCAATTGTTTTCTGGAACTGCAAAATAGCACTAGGGAATGTTTGCGCTGAAACACGCCTCCTTTTTGCGCCGACCCGCCCAGGGAGCGCAAGTTCATTTCCTAGTTTACCGGATGTGTGTCTGTGGAGGGAAAAGCCCGCTTTGCGCGGGTGCAAAATAGGAATGATACATGCGTCGGTGTACAAAGTAAATTGCGCTGGGTGCAAGATAGAGCCCATTACATACTGCGCGCATAACAAACATAGAGCAAGAAACATACCTTGCGGGTGTCTCTCGCGCTCTCCTGTGCGCCTATGTATGCGCGCAGTATAGTCTACCAATCCACCCCCCCCCCAATCCAGTCAACGTCGCCACGAAAATGGCATTATAGGACCACTTTTTAAGGAATATTTTGGGTTCAATACAAGTTAAGCTCAATTGACCAAATTTGTAGTATAATGTTGATTAGCAGAAAAAAATTGACTTGTTTTTTTTTTTCTTCAAATAAAAGCAATAGAGTGGTGAAGGGATGACGTCAGAACCTGGAAGACTAATTCTCCACTGGTTTCCTCAAGATTTTCCTATGGGTTTTTATATTGGTGTGTTTCAATATGAGTAAAATAAGGTTTGTGGTAAACATAACCTGACGATACTTAAAGGTTTTATTCTACAATTTAACTGTACACACACACACCACTAACATACAGTTACTTATTAGAAAAATGCATTTTTATGTTTATTTTTTATTAACATAATAGCTCCAAATTTGTGTTTTCAATATGGATCAGTGTAATGAGGAACAAGTGTGGTGGAGATTTTGCAATAAAATAAAATTAGGCCACTCAATGGTAAAATTAAATAAAATGTATTTGTATGAAATCGTGATCCAGGGTAGTTTCTCTTACAACCGAAATCTCAGAGAGCAACAAAATAAGCTTTAGAGTATTAATTCAGTAAAATCATACATATTCTTTAATCATTGAACAAAGACTTGATTGGATAAGCAAATTAACAGATTATCATAAGACCTCCTACTTCCTTTTATCATACATGTACACTTCCCGGTTCATCTTCATCCACATTGGTCTTCCTAAACATCCCATAATATGCCCACCAGATGTCCGTAAATATTTTTTAATTGGAAACATCTTATCTGACTCCCTAGACTCTTCCCAGGCCTTCTGACCTTGAAATACAGCAAGAGGCATTTGTAGTTTAAAACGTGCAACAGAGATAAAAAGGTCTCATTGACTTCCATAGTAGGAAAAAAACATACTATGGGAGTCAATGAGACCAGAAACTGTCTGCTTACTGATATTCTTCTAAATATCAGAAAATCGGTTGAATGGATTCGAAAACGGTAAAACTCACATGTTTAACTCTGAGGGAGTTGTAAAATGAGCCTATTTCCAAAAAAAGTGGAGTATCCCTTTAAGCATTCTCTAGAAACAACTTTGTCCTCCTCCCCTTATTCATCTGTCAAAAGCATCATAAAGGTCAATAAAGGTAGAGTGACTGTTTACAATATAATTTCTCCTACACAAGTGGAAATACACTTTTTAGGTAATCAACATACTGTAGATCGAGCTTAATACTGGACACAGAGTATTCCCTAAATACAACAATATGATATACAGTACCGCTCAAAAGGTTTTTTTAACGTTTTTGAAAGAAATCTCTTATGCTCACCAAGGCTGCATTTATTTGCTCAAATATTATAATGATTTCAAAATGTCATCAGCTATTACTCCAGTCTTCAATGTCACATGATCCTTCGGAAATCATTCCAATATGCTGACTTGATGCTCAAGAAACATTTCTGATTTTTATAAATGTTGAAAACGTTTGTGCTGCTTCATATTTTTGTGGAAACCGTAATACTTTTTATCAGGATTATTGATAAATAAAAAATGTATTGAAATACATTGTAAAAAAAAGGTTGCTGCCTACAATCAACTTGGATGTTTAAGTTCTTTCAACTTAAATGTTGAATCTTGTCTAACTTATAAATAAAGTTGAAAATTCAACTTTTCAAAGTTGAAATTAACTTATTTTGATGAGTTAAAGCAATGTAAAAACATAATATGCTATCATAACTTTGAACTTTTTTTAACAGAGTAATCATTTAAGTGCAATAATCCGCGAAAAACACTAAATTAGTTTGGTACTCGCAAGCTTTTTGAGAGGCGGCTTTATGTGTGTCTTAACTTATTGATCGTATAATTTTTTACAGTGTAGATATCTTTTGTAACATTATAAATGTCTTTACTGTCACTTTGTAGATATCTTTTGTAGCATTATAAATGTCTTTACTGTCACTTCTAATCCTTTTAAAATGTCCTTGCTAAATAAAACTATTAATTTCTTTCAAAAAAACAAAAACAATCTTACTTATGAACGGTATTTCACAGTAAACAATGTACACAGAATGTGCAAAATACAATATACTGTACAACCTAAAATACATATGTGTTGTGTGTAATGGTGCAGGTGAAGTGTGTGACTGTAGTGAGCAGAATGTGACCGGCCACATTTACATATCAACACCTATTCAGTATTCAACAACTTCCCTTGGCCTGATAAACGACAATGTGACCTACGGCAGTACGCAGAGGTTAGCCAATCACAGCAGAGGTCGTTTTTATACAGCAATCTTAAAGGTACAGAAGCATATATCTTGTGATTGTAATGGAAATGAATGGCAAATGAGCAGCAAGCGTCTGCTTTGAGGTGTTGGATGTTGTCGTTTAGCGCTGTTGCTTAATGTTCAGTGACTTTAGGAGGCGTTTAATCCTCTCAGAAATATTCACTGACAGGTTGGAGAAAATGTCAAACTATAATGTGATCCTCAGCTGTGGAGTTTAATGACAGGGCTAAAACCACTGACGCTGCAGGTTTCCCTCCTCTATGACCTTATCATTCAAGTGTTTCCGGCTTTCATCTGCGGCCCATGGGTCAGTAACTAAGTGCTTTTAACTGGACACAACGCCAGTAAGTGTGTGTGTGTGTATGTGAGAGAGAGAGAGAGAGAGAGAGAGAGAGAGAGAGAGAGAGAGAGAGAGAGAGAGAGAGAGAGAGAGAGAGAGAGAGAGAGAGAGAGAGAGAGAGAGAGAGAGAGAGAGAGCCACAGGCAGTCTTTCTTCTCCTACATCAGTGTTTCCTGCACCGCTTCGTGCCACAGCAAAAGAAATTATATTTTACTTGAGCTGTGAATGGGAGTTTGCCATCTGAATTGAATGTGAGGAGATAAAAAGACTGTGTACTGCGAAATAATGGCAAGAAAACATGCTTTTCTTCTGAGTCGTTCTAGCAGGCTGTAAGCATAAACATGCAGCGCAACCACTGTAGTCTGATCCACAACAATTATTTGACTTAATTGTTCAAAAAGACTCAAGTTACAGGTTTGAAGTGGTCTTGAAGAAGTCACAGGTTTGAAGTGGTCTTGGAGAATTTACAGGGTTGAAGTGGTCTTGGAGAAGTTACAGGTTTGAAGTGGTCTTGAAGAAGTTACAGGTTTGAAGTGGTCTTGGAGAAGTTACAGGTTTGAAGTGGTCTTGGAGAAGTTTCAGGTTTGAAGTGGTCTTAGAGAAGTTAAAGGGTTGAAGTGGTCTTGAAAAAGTTACAGGGTTGAAGTGGTCTTGAAGAAGTTACAGGGTTGAATTGGTCTTGAAGAAGTTACAGGTTTGAAGTGGTCTTGGAGAAGTAACAGGTTTGAAGTGGTCTTGGAGAAGTTACAGGTTTGAAGTGGTCTTGAAGAAGTTACAGGGTTGAAGTGGTCTTGGAGAAGTTACAGGGTTGAAGTGGTCTTGGAGAAGTAACAGGTTTGAAGTGGTCTTGGAGAAGTTACAGGTTTGAAGTGGTCTTGGAGAAGTAACAGGTTTGAAGTGATCTTGGAGAAGTTACAGGTTTGAAGTGGTCTTGGAGAAGTTACAGGTTTGAAGTGGTCTTGGAGAAGTTACAGGGTTGAAGTGGTCTTGGAGAAGTTACAGGTTTGAAGTGGTCTTGGAGAAGTTACAGGTTTGAAGTGGTCTTGGAGAAGTTACAGAAGTGGTCTTGGAGAAGTTACAGGTTTGAAGTGGTCTTGGAGAAGTTACAGAAGTGGTCTTGAAGAAGTTACAGGGTTGAAGTGGTCTTGGAGAAGTTACAGGTTTGAAGTGGTCTTGAGAAGTTACAGGTTTGAAGTGGTCTTGGAGAAGTTACAGGTTTGAAGTGGTCTTGGAGAAGTTACAGAAGTGGTCTTGGAGAAGTAACAGGTTTGAAGTGGTCTTGGAGAAGTTACAGGTTTGAAGTGGTCTTGAAGAAGTTACAGGTTTGAAGTGGTCTTGGAGAAGTTACAGGGTTGAAGTGGTCTTGGAGAAGTAACAGGTTTGAAGTGGTCTTGGAGAAGTTACAGGTTTGAAGTGGTCTTGGAGAAGTTACAGGTTTGAAGTGATCTTGGAGAAGTTACAGGTTTGAAGTGGTCTTGGAGAAGTTACAGGTTTGAAGTGGTCTTGGAGAAGTTACAGGGTTGAAGTGGTCTTGGAGAAGTTACAGGTTTGAAGTGGTCTTGGAGAAGTTACAGGTTGAAGTGGTCTTGGAGAAGTTGAAGTGGTCTTGGAGAAGTTACAGGTTGAAGTGGTCTTGGAGAAGTTACAGGGTTGAAGTGGTCTTGGAGAAGTTACAGGTTTGAAGTGGTCTTGGAGAAGTTACAGGGTTTGAAGTGGTCTTGGAGAAGTAACAGGTTTGAAGTGGTCTTGGAGAAGTTACAGGTTTGAAGTGGTCTTGGAGAAGTTACAGGTTTGAAGTGGTCTTGGAGAAGTAACAGGTTTGAAGTGGTCTTGGAGAAGTTACAGGTTTGAAGTGGTCTTGGAGAAGTTACAGGTTTGAAGTGGTCTTGGAGAAGTTACAGGTTTGAAGTGGTCTTGGAGAAGTTACAGGTTTGAAGTGGTCTTGAGAAGTTACAGGTTTGAAGTGGTCTTGGAGAAGTTACAGGTTGAAGTGGTCTTGGAGAAGTTACAGGTTTGAAGTGGTCTTGGAGAAGTTACAGGTTTGAAGTGGTCTTGAGAAGTTACAGGTTGAAGTGGTCTTGGAGAAGTTACAGGTTGGAAGTGGTCTTGGAGAAGTTACAGGTTTGAAGTGGTCTTGGAGAAGTAACAGGTTTGAAGTGGTCTTGGAGAAGTTACAGGTTTGAAGTGGTCTTGGAGAAGTTACAGGTTTGAAGTGGTCTTGGAGAAGTTACAGGTTTGAAGTGGTCTTGGAGAAGTTACAGGTTTGAAGTGGTCTTGAAGAAGTTACAGGTTTGAAGTGGTCTTGGAGAAGTTACAGGTTGAAGTGGTCTTGGAGAAGTTACAGGTTTGAAGTGGTCTTGGAGAAGTAACAGGTTTGAAGTGGTCTTGAAAAAGTTACAGGTTTGAAGTGGTCTTGGAGAAGTTACAGGTTTGAAGTGGTCTTGAAGAAGTTACAGGTTTGAAGTGGTCTTGAAGAAGTTACAGGGTTGAAGTGGTCTTGGAGAAGTTACAGGGTTGAAGTGGTCTTGAAGAAGTTACAGGTTGAAATGGTCTTGAAGAAGTTACAGGTTTGAAGTGGTCTTGGAGAAGTTACAGGTTTGAATGGTCTTGAAGAAGTTACAGGTTGAAGTGGTCTGGATCAATGAATTACTGAATCATCAGTGTGGTTCAACTTTGACTCCTTACTGATTTACAAACACATAGCACAATTTAAAAGACGTTTAACTTTTTAAAATATATTTTGAGCTGACACAATTCTGGAGACACCTAAACATATACAGTATTACATCTTGTAAACAGGGCATAAATATATCCCTTTAATATATACAATTTTTTGATTAAATTAATAATGTATTATTATAAAATACTTAAAATGTTTTAAAAAATTGGTTAAAGTTTATCCTGTTAGTTTGACATTTTTCTTAATTTAGTATATTATTGTAAATTAATTTCAGTGTATAGCCTATATAATACACTGAAATTAATGCATATCACATGAAGAAATGTTGACTAGATTTAAATTATATTTTCATCTGAAGACAACAAATGTGTCAAAATTAAAGGGGTCATGATATAGATTTTAATATGTCCCTAAGGTTCACTTATAATGTTAATAAAGTTTTTTGCACAAAAAACAAAACCAAAAAAATGCAGAAAAAATATTATTTTCAAATTAATTTTGAAATGATCCGTTTTTAAGGTTGGGCTCCTTTAAGATGTGTCAGTAAACGGCCACTGTTATGATTGACTAACTCATTCAGGGCTCAATTTTCAGTGCAGGATTGCTGGTATTGCGCATAATTTTACTCATTCCCGCAAGTTTCACACTTTAAAGCCGGGAAATTCCCTCAAACATTATTGAGTTAGCTTGTTGTTTGATTGAGCAAATGAACCCACAGAGATCATCAGATCAAATCAGTAATTTAAAAACTCTCAGTGAGACATAATGACTTAAACATCCAAGTTGATTGTACTTAAAAATTGTAGGCAGAAACTTTTTTTTACAGTGCAGAAACGCACAAA
Source organism: Chrosomus eos (assembly GCA_036326025.1). Classification (NCBI taxonomy): domain Eukaryota; kingdom Metazoa; phylum Chordata; class Actinopteri; order Cypriniformes; family Leuciscidae; genus Chrosomus; species Chrosomus eos. Next base: position 23,986,441 of record CM070842.1, read on the forward strand.
ATGATGTCAAAATGTCCGTCTTGGCGAATATTCACATAAACACAGTCAGTGATGTCTTAATTGAACATAAACAGTTGAGAAAGAAAACGCATGTGTAACAGAATAATAGATCCGTGCTCTTAAAGTGACAGCAGCCTAATAAACCTGCTGCTGTCTGTGTCATTAATGTTAATCTAACAACAAAATATAGCGAAAATTAATAATCAGTATTTAATTTATACAATGCAACATTCAATTTTGTATTCCTGTACAATACTGTTAGATCTAATTTATAGCTAGAATATACTGTAAATCCACACTGAAATATTTTCTCCTCCCCATTCTTTCATCTTTCTGTCTGGAGTAATGGGTGGATAGCTGACAGTTTAATTGAGGAAATCAGGGTTGTGAAATGTGTCAGGCTGCTGTTTTCTGTCCGAGAGAATCATCTGGACCCTCTCTGGATCCAGCAGGCCCGACTGTGCTTTAGGGTGCCTTTTACATTTCAGCCAAATCATTCCTGACAGTTATTGGTCTCCAATCCACGGAGAACGGAAGAATATAATGGCGCTCGGGAGCTCAGAGTGGCATTCTGTTTATTGAGAGATGATATCTGAGCTTCCAGACAGGATTACACTATATGATCTCTTCAAGTTGGTGATGGAAGATGATCAGAAGAGGGAATGTTTAGCTAGAAGAAATAAAGCTTTACAGTATATAAGGTGCATTTATATATAAGTGTCTGTCAAACAATACTGTGATAGTGAGTCATGTGAAAAAGCTCATTTGACACGAGGCAGGTATTCTTGTTGCAGTGGGACAGAGTTTGACATTTTACCTGCATTTGTACAGCTTGTGTGTGTACCTCCTGCCAGCAGTCCCTCAGCTGGAAAAGAGACTCGACAGAGGCCATCTCGCTCTGAAAGATTTCTCTCATTTTCATTCCATAGAAAAATCCTCCTCTCGGAATGCTGTACTTCTCTTTCGGCCGTCACCAGCAGACTGTAGGTGTGTGTGTGTGTGTGTGTGTGTGTGTGTGTGTGTGTGGTGTGTTGGTGTGTGTGTGTGTGTGTGTGTGTGTGTGTGTGTGTGTGTGGTGTGTGTGTGTGTGTGTGTGTGTGTTGGTGTGTGTGTGTGGTGAGACACTCAAAGCCAAACTTTTGCATTTGAGGGGATTTATTGAAAACAGGATTTTCCTTGCTCTTTCGAATTAAGAGTTTGTTTTGTAAAAGAGGGGAAAATGCCCTGGGGTAAGATGCCTCCCAACCTTGAAATGTACTTATTTATTTACTAGTTATTATTATTATTATTATTGAAAACATTATTATTTTGACAGGGACCATGTTTGTTTGTTTATTTATTTAATAGTTTTTTTTTTTCGACAGGGGTCTTATTTATTTATTGAAACACCTATTATTATTAATATTCAATAAATTATTTATTATTTAGACAGGGGCCATATTCAATTATTTATTTATTTGTAAGCATGTATATTTGGTTTATGTTATAATTATAATATTATTATTATTATTATTATTATTATTGAATAAATGTATTATTTTGATGCCAATGTTTATTTATTTGGTCGTTTATGTAATAATAATATAAATGTTTGAAATGTAAATCTAATGGTAATGGAAATATTTAATTTCTTGAAAAACATTATTATTATATATTAACATTTTTGATACCACAATACTTGTACGGTTTCTAAAATGTACTTATGTTTGTGTACATAAATGTAATTCAGCAAATGACTGATTTGCATAGTTTCCAGTGAATCAGAGCGCTAAAACATACAGCATGCATAACACTATCAGCAGAAGGAAGTTATTCTTAGCTACTTCTCCCAGAGCATTTAAGGGTCAGAGAGAGGGTGAAAAATCTTCATTATGCTTTTTTTTTGCAAGAAACTTTGACCAACATTACAGGTGGACTTCAGGGGGAATATGTAAATCTTTCTGTTTTTGAGAGAAACAAAATAGCACATAGAAGCTAATAATAATAATAAGCTTTAACTGTTTAAGTGCCCTTGAAATCCCTGAAACGCCTCTGGATGAATTGCGTCTCTCATGTTATGGCAGAGATGCTTTGAGAACTTAAACCTTATCCAGCAGCGGGACATGTGGAGAATAAACTGACAGTTTAGTTGCTGTTCTTCAGGACTTTATCTCTAGCGTCAATTAGAGTATGCGGCTCTTATCAGGGGGAAACACACGGCAGAATTGGGGGAAATCAAGCATGAAAAGGAGAAATTGAAAATCATAAAGTTAACGGCGATACCAGATAATGAGATGAGACACAAAATTCCATTTGGGCTCCTCCAGAAGTGCTCGGGCTGGTTTCCGCTGTTAGTCATTATTTTGCAGTGTAATTTGATTTGGAGCGGTTGTCCTGTCCTGGACGGAGCGGCAGTGATGTCATGAGGGCACTGATGTGCTTCTGGGCCCAAAATCTGGACACTCCTGGTCCTGGCTTCTCTCTGAATACATTAACACTCAGGAAACGGGTTGTGTAACACTCCAGGCGTGTCCTGATCCCCTTTTCTCTCCATATATTTTGAGAATTTTTCACTCAATAACAAGTAATAAAACATTTAAACACTAAGTGCATTCATGGCATAATTCACATATGAGATATCAATAAATCACTTGAGGCTGAAATTAACTGAATAATACATTATAAAATGTTTATGAAATTCATTTTTTTATTTCATTTTAATTTAAATTTAACAATTGTTTATTTAAAAAATGTATAATATAAACAATTGGCTTTTTTAAAATATATTTTTGAATGTTATAATTTAAAAATATATTTTTTTATAAAATAGATAAGTAAATGATTTACAAAATGTATTATAAATATCCAGTGAATGCAAATATTAAATATTTATTTATTTACAGTATTATCAATAATTGGTTATATATACAGGTAGCCTATATATATACATGAAATGCATATCATTATTATTTCTTTAATTACAAAGAAATCTATACAAATAACCAGTGAATGCAAATAATAAAGAATCTGAATAACATTAAAAGAATACTATATTTTCATTTATGTATTATTCAATGTAAATTGATTAATTGTTGCTTTTTTAATTATCACATGGTATATTCTTGGTGTCTTACCACATTCAATTTAAATTTCTTTAAACACATTGATTGCTGAATTTATTCACTGAATGATTTTCACTTGCACAACAGACATTACTCTTCAAGCAGGGAAATAATATTCAGTTTTGTGTTAAAATAATAAATGATAATGCTTTGTAGTGCAAATCTCTCCTCTATGTATATGTTTAGAGGAAAGACAAAGGTAGCCTACATTGATCAGTTTCTCTGGTATGTAACTGATCTTCAAGCATAGTCAGACTAAAGCTGTTAAGATGTCTGTCGGCAGAGTGACAGAGAATGAAAGGTGGAATAAAGCTATTCTCACCTAAAAGATACATGTCAAAGCTTATGTCATCAATTATTTGCCTTGTCTTTGTAACGTGGCCTTGAAATATTTACCGTTGAAGGCATTTATACGTGTGCGTGCATAGCAGGGTTAGCAGGGAATCATGGGAGGAGGTAAAGCACTCGTTTCCGTTCCCCGGAGGTGCCGATAACTGCAGTCAGACGAGCTCATATCCCTCATGAGACCAAATCAAACGGCTTCAAAGAGCTTAGACGCCAATAACACGAGACGTCCATCAAAGACACAGCCTGTCTGTCCCTCTGGTATCCGTCAGAAGCCGCACACGGCCTCCCGCACCGCTCTGACAGCAAGATTAGCGAGGAAGAAATTTACTCATCTGTGATGTGTTCATGGAAAGACATTTCAGATGAAAACAAGATCTAAACATGCCAAAAAACGAAAAGATCTGATAGGCTCTGTGTCCGTAAAATGGCCATTACTGGATGTCAGACATTCGGTGTCAAATAAAACTCTTGTCAGATGTGTTAAAGGGATAGTTCACCTAAAATGATCGTTTTTGAAGTTTCACGAGTTCCTTTGCCCATATAATCTTTAAGCTAATGAGGGAAAGCGTATTTGGCTTGCTGTCCGCGGTGGAGGGGCTCGAGGAATCGGCTTCAGCTTATATATACCCCCCAGTGGGACTACTAATGCTCAGATGATGAGTATGAAATTATGTTGGTGGAGTTGGGGAGGTGGAGGGATGCCATAACAGCTGATGCCAGAGTAAGGTGAGGGGCTGCTTATGATCCGACAGTTCATTGAAAGATAGGATGGGTTCACTCCTCCCGAAATTACATTGTGAACTTCACTTAAAGGAGTAGTTCACTTAAAAATGAAAATTAGCCCATGATTTACTCACACCCCTCAAGTCATATGACTTTCTTCTTTCAGACGGAAACAATCAGAGTTATATTAATAAACACCCTGGCGCTTCCAAGCTTGGCAGTGGCAGTGGATTGCTCAAAAAATTTCATCCATCCATCCATCCATCCATCATAAACCAACTCCACACGGCTCTGGGGGGTTAATAAAGGCCTTCTGAAGCAAAAAGAGGAGTTTGTGTAAGAAAAATATTCATATTAGAAACTTTATAAAGAAAAATAAGTAGCTTCCGGCCAAACAAACATACAGATTCCACTTAACTGTAAAGCGCAACTTATGTGAATGTATTACGCTACGCCATGACGCGCTACGCTACTTCTTACGTCACAAGTTGCGTAAGTTGCGCTTTAGGCGTAAGTGGACTGCGTTTGGGCGGAAGCTAGAATTTGACTTTGTAACGTGTTAAATATGAATATTGTCTTACACAAACTCATCGCTTTGCTTCAAAAGGCCTTTATTAACTCCTGGAGCCGTGTGGAGTTTGTTTATGACGGATGGATGCACTTTTATGGACAAAACAGAAACGGCCATTCACTGCCATTATAAAGCCTGGGAGAGCCAGGACATTTTTTTATATAACTCCGATTGTATTCGTCTGAAAGAAGAAAGTCATATAGACTCAGGAAGGCTTGAGGGTGAGTAAATCTTGGGCTAATTTTTCATTTTAAAGAGAACTACTCCTTTTATTAATGAACTCATCCTTGTGTCGTTTCAAACTTGTACTTGTAGTATTTACGTGGAAAAGTATGATTAGCTCTTTAAAAGAGGACCTTTATACTTTTTTTTTTTACATACTCAACATTTAGGGCCCTATTTAAACGATGTAAGCGCATGGTCTCATGAAAATCTCATCTCCCATTCCCCTTAAAAGCCAGCTCCGCTCGCGCCATGGCGGAATTTTCAAGCTGAAAAACTGAACACTTCTCTATTAAGGAAACGGATCTGATCGTGCGCGAGGTTAAACCATCAAAGGGACCATATCTTTATGTACACCGCATTAATCTTTTACATTGTAATCATTTTATTTTTAATATTTTAATATAAAGGTCTTTTAAGCGGTTAACCAATCACAACACACTGGTCCAGCTGACCAATCAGAGCTCATTGTGCTTTTCAGTAGGAGGAGCTTCATAGAGACAGGAACTAAACAGAGCGTTACTGACAGACTGGGACCAGAGGTGCTGCAACAATGAAGAATATATATATTTTTTTACATTCAACCTATTCAATAAGCGAAAAATAAAATCAAAGGGTATAATAGGTCGCCTTTAATGTTTCTTCACTTCAAAAAAGAAAGAAAATCATCCAGGTTTGTAAGAAATTTGTATTTTTGGGTGAACTATCCCTTTAATGCGTCTATGAAACAAAGCATCATATTTGAGAAACTTTCTTGCTGAGTGTTTTAAAACTCATCATATTCAGTGAAAATAACACTAATTGAAGTTGTTAGACACATTATCCGAACATTATTCTTTTTTCTCATGTTGCTGAGTCGCATCAGACTGTGAATTCATTATTAAAATTAAACTTTTGTTAGTTGGCTTTAATTGGAAGAAGTTGTCACAGATTGCTTATTCTGCATATTTCATGTCTGAATTTCGGTAATGGAGAATAAATTAACATATGTTAAATGTCACGCTCTGTCTTGACTGTCTAGGATAATTTTATTGTCTGTCTCAAAATAATGTTTTATTTAGTAGAAAAGTTTTTTTTGGCATTGTCCGAGTGCAATCAGATGATCATGACTTGAATAATAGTAATTATATTATAATAATATACTGCCTTTTTAAACGAAAATACTTTTATTCAGCAAGGATGCATTATATTTATCAACAAAAAAATGACGGTAAAGAGACTTGCAAAAGATTTTGATTTCAAATAAATGCTGTTTTTCTTGAGCAGCAAATCAGCATATCGAAATGATTTCTGAAGGATCATGTGAACCTAAAGACTGAAGATTTTTTTAAAAAAAATCAGATTTTCATCAAAGAAACACTGGTTTTAAATTGTAATAATATTTTTTAAAAATCTGTTTTTACTGTATTTTTTATTAAATAAATGCAGCCATGGTGAGCATAAGAGACATTGTTCAAAAACATTAAACAAAAATCTTTCCGTTCCCAAACTTTTGTAGTGTTGCATCTATTAGGGTCTGTATTTTCATCTGGATAATCTGACTATCTGCGTATATTAGGATCATCTGACTTAAGCGCGGTCAGGTGAACTTTAATCATCTTCAGGACGGGTTATGTTCATTACACCAGCTAACATAGTAACCGACGTGATGATCAACAACCAGCCAGACCATCTACCAACCTAGAGCTTATTTAGAGACATTAAAAGATGACATTCGGCTCATTCTGCAGAGATAATGAGCTCTCGTCGCTAATTGGCTTCCATTCAATGGGGAAAATGTCATGGAAATGATTGACTCTACAATCAGAGGCCGAACCCTCCGGCGCTGGAGTTTGTCACAGTGTGAACGGTGAGCAGAATCAGCCCGTGACATAATCAGCAGTGTGATATCAGGCGTGTTTATTTTCATGTAGTATTTAATTTCCCTGATTGATAGCTTCGATCTGGTTCTCATTGAACACAGCGAGGAGAAAATGAAGAGTTTGTGTGGAGAATGAAAGAAACCGAATGAGTGAAATCCTTTTGAATTCACGCTCAGCGGTACATATCTGATGTGGCTGACTCAGTCTGGTTTATTGTTACACGGTCTGATGCGGTTTTGTAATCACTGCTGAATCCGCTCCTGCATACACCTCATTAGTGTCTGAGAAAACACTGTAAATAATAACTGGACATGATTTATTGTGCTTGCTGTGTGAAACAGATGCAACGTTTATTACATTAGATTGCGTTGGTTGCTTTTACCTGCTTTCCTCTTCAGGCTGATCTGAGATCAACACTATAGAGTGCAACAGTCAGGATCCGGACGTTAAACTCCATTAATTTTCTCCATAGAGAAACTGATTTTTAACGATAACTTATAAACCTTTAAAGGGATACTCCACTTTTTTTTGGAAATAGGCTAATTTTACAACTCCCCAGAGTTTTACCGTTTTTGAATCCATTCAGCCGATTTTCTGATATTTAGAAGAATATCAGTAACCAGACAGTTTCTGGTCTCATTGACTTCCATAGTAGGAAAAAAATATACCATGGGAGTCAATGAGACCAGAAACTGTCTGGTTACTGATATTCTTCTAAATATCAGAAAATCGGCTGAATGGATTTGAAAACGGTTAAAACCCAACTATTTAACTCTGGGGGAGTTGTAAAATTAGCCTATTTCCAAAAAAAGTGGAGTACCCTTTAAAGACGGACCTACTGTGAGCTACGAGGTTGTTAATCAATGGTATTTGCTTCTCTTGAAGCCATCAGTCCACGTTATTTCAACTTAGTTTTTAAAATAACCAAGTTTGACAGCTGAATTTGTGGTGAGAAACTACATTACCCATGATATTGAGTCGATCTGAGCACAGCAGAATATTTGTATCAGTTTGCCTCAGAATGGTGTAGTTGTATCAGAATCATCTGATGGAATCAGGGTCGTGCGGTTGAGTTTCGATCGTTTAACTGGATTGGGTGGTCTTTCTTCCTGGCACTCTTAAACAGCAGTAAGGACGTCCAGCTGTTCTCCGGGCAGTAGAGAAACGAGCCCCCTGACGTCTGATTAAGTATTTCATAAATGTTGCATGGAGAGCTGATGGGTGTAATTGGCCACACCATCCATCCTGCCTGTCAGGACAAACTACCTCCTGTGGCCGCCAGGCACGGCTCACTTCCACGGATCGGACACTTTTAGCCGTTTCTTTTCTAGTCATTCATAGTTTTTTTTTAATCCGAATAATTTTCTATTTGTATGGTTGACTGATAGATGTATAATTATTTGTAAACAGATTGTAGTCAAACACTTTCATAGGACTCACCATGTGCTTTGCCTCCAATCTCATAACATGGCATTTTTCTCTGTATTGTTCACAGTAAAAAATATTGTAATTTTAAGTAAAACTGCTACAGTGAAAATGCGTTTATTGGTTAATGGTAAATTCCCTTTCTCACTCTAAAGGCCCATTCACACCAAGAACGATAACTATATAAGCGTTAACACCAGCGGATGATTGATATTGCTCTGTTTATTCTAAACGCACTGCAGTTTTGTCGCTTTAAATGCTCGCACTCTTTTTATTTTTTATTTTTTTTCGCACTCTTTAAAAGTCTGGTGGATTCTGATTTTCTGTCAATGTTTTTATGGCTTATCAGCCGGAAAAAAATCGTTCTGAAAGTGATTCCTGCAATATTGTTTTTCTGTGTCAGTATTGTTATCGTATAAGACTGTAAGATCATTCTGAATGCACTAATAACTCTCTCACACACAAAACACACCACACCCCACCACACACCACACACACCCCACACACACCCCAGGTTCCTGGTTTCTCAGAAAGATCTCAAGCACTTGGGCCGTGAGAAAATCTGGCAGTGTGCGGATCTTCAGACAAGCATTTCTGAAAAGCAGATAGTTCATTTCAGTCTAATCTAATATAATCTTCATGCCTGTCTGCGCTCTCAAGCGAGATCAATTTCTCAAAATAAACAATTCATGCTTTGCAGAAGATCTCAAAAAGATCTCTCTTAGAGAAAAGTTTTATGTATGCAACACATGATCAGTGTGTCTGAATAGAAACAAACAGATCCAGGGTCTGAACTCAGAACAACAGACGCTGACTGTCCTATTTACATGTATTACTGTCCACAGAACGTCAAAGCCTTTGAAGAACCAGGATCTCTTCAGATGCTCCTGGAAATGTGCTACAGAATCAATACTATGAGCTTCAACTGGACGCAATAGAGCTGTTCAGTTTGTAGTTATCCTAAAACCTGGAAGGTTTTCTTTTAAACCATGGATTCCCGTGGGAATTTCTAATGTGTCTTTGGAGTAATGGTTTTCGGTAAAATAGGGTCTGTGGTTAACATTACTCGAGGAGACTCCAATGTTTTGTTTTACTTTTACATGACACACTTTTCTAAAAACCCACATCTCAGGGTCTCTAGGGTGTTTTCGAACTACAACGCTGACATCATAGCGCATGGCATCATGGGAACTTTCTCAGTGCAGGAGAGCTCAGCTAGAGTTTTCTGCTTTTATTAAGGAAACGCAATGGAGATAAGAAGAAACAGCTCAGGCTTTTTTCGTTTTAATCAACCGAATATGACACCAACCACAGAGAAAAACAAACTCTTCAGCCGAAAGAACCAATAAGCTTTTGAGGAACATTGGAGCTGATAAAGCCAGGGGTTGCGGTGGATATCAAGGTGTGCTCTTGTACTTTAAACCCTCTATGATACGCGTCTGTCTGTAATCAGTCCTGGCATCCGCAGCAACATCAGCCTGATTCACACATTTACATAAACCCTTTCACAGTCAGATGCGGCGATACATGAAGATCATGAGGGAAATGCAGTGGAGTCATTTAATTCAATCAAAAAGCATCTTTAGTATAATTTTAAATGGATTTCCATTCTAGGTTTTATAGCATTTTACTCTTTTGTGAATGGAAAATAGTTATAAATTAGTCTTTCAATTAAAATGCATGTTACACAACAAAGGCATTTTGGAGACATTTGAAAATGTTTATTTTTAATTCATGTTTGTTCATAATATTGTACATTGTAATATTATAATTAATTTACAAAACTTGAGATTAAAAATGTATTAGTATAGAAAAAATGTTGAGTTTGTAAGAATTGCATGCTAAAGAAATACCTTATTATAGTATTAAGTTCCTAATGTAAATGTCGTGTAAAATGATTTTTCAAGCACATGCATATTGTCTTTGTTATGGACATGATATAAAAACAGAGCTCACCACATTGAGCTTGTTTTATCTGTGATTTCACAATATTTTAAAATATATATATAGTAAAATATTGTGAAATCACAGATAAAACAAGCTCAAGGTGGTGAGCTCTATGTGCGGTTTTGAACACATTTTCTATGGATCTGCTAAAATCAATATTTTTTTATTTTTACCTTTACCCTTGTAGAACGGCGGTTTGTCGTAAAATAGTAACCTGTTCACTTAAAATGTAAAAGCTTTTCACTTGTTTGTAAGACTGGTTGCCCCGAAGGTCACGCGCACAGATGGAATTTTCCAGAGTGATTTATGTTGAATTGATAGATAGAGCCGTGCGCACGTATCACTGCTGTGACCTCCCAGAACTTATCAGAGCTTATCAGAGGCTGATTTCACCAGCTCACAGCTAAACTAAACCCTGCACACACACTGAAACTGGCTCATGCTGACCAGGGGAGAGGGGAAAAGGTCTCTGCTTTCATTCTGTGTGATGATGTCGAGAGAAATAAGAAGGTCCTGTAAAGAAGGACTTTGAAGTTACACACATTTACGGTGTTGAATACATCAGAAGGAGTGGAAGCAATTAAATTTGGACTTGGATTGATTTTTCAGGACTGCAGACAGGAAAGTTTTTACCGCTTGAAGTTAAAATGGTCTATATCAGTGTAATGTGCAGAAACAACTAAAACAGCTGTAAGACACAAACACTCTTCACAGAGTGAATTGAGTCACATTCTGTAGGGAAAATTGTGTCATTTCTGCCTCATGACTTTTACATTTCTGACTCAGAATTTATATAACTATTGTCAAAGATGTGATCTAGAGTTCTTTGAATCAACACATGGAGTGGATAACATGGGAAATATCAAAACCCATGAACATGTGTTAAAGGTAAAAAAACAAACAATTTCCTTCAACACACACATTTAAATACACAGCACACACTTCAGTTCAACACTAATTATAAAAAGTATCATTATAATTATACCAATCAACCATTATACACTAAAACCTTCATCAAACAATTTCACCCCTCACCCCCCATACTTGGTATCTCCCACTCCCGAGGCAACACAGCACAGGTACAAAAAGCCTGACAAAAGTCCATTCCGGCCTTTTACTCAAATCAAGATGGCCGCCACCATGTATGCTGATCCAGGTGATAGTCAACAGTGTGTAAAAAGCTTAAATGTCCATGAGGTTAGTGCTCAGGTGGCCAGTCTGAGGCACAACAGTCTAGTTTGTGTATGTTTGGGTTAATGTGTGTGCAAGACATCTCTCCCTTTGTGGGTACATCAAAGATTTTAAAAACCCAAGTATGTGTTCATGTGATTCTAGACAGGGCTAACAAGGGAAACACGGGGAACAGAGGTCAGCTCTGTGACACTATATATAGGGAGGGACTGAAACTTCAGACACCAAAACTGATTCCTAATTTACTTAGCGTAAACAGTGGTTGATAATGAATATATTGACGGTTAAGGTCAACAGTGCCTTTTTCCAGAATATCAGCATGATTACAAATGTGACATTGATTTTATACAACAGTTCAATAAGCAAGTAGTTCATATTAAGTGACTTACATTTTAGACTCAATATTGACGTTTTTGCTTTATTTCGCAAAGAATTTTTTCTCCAAACAAATCCACAGCAGAGCGAATTGGTTGAGTCAATGGTTCAATGATACCGTGTCATAGTATGAAAAATGTAAATATAAAAATATTGTACTATTTTTTTTAATAATATAAATATTATTTTATGATATGTTCTATAAATAGAACAACATTTTTTTAAAAACACATTATTTATTGCACATTTGTAACGATCACCATTGAGAGTGTCCGATCAGAAGGCACTCCAACCCGGACAATCACCACACATCCACAGACTCCATTCCCCATAATCTTTAAACCCATAAAACCACAGAGATTCTGATGTGCATATGATGGACACTTTATTATCCCATGAGGCCACGGCAAGAGATTTATGAATGGAAGTGAAGCGATGCAACTGACTCTAGTAGGTCACGTGACCGTAACAACATGTCAATGTCAATTTTATTTAGCACCATTAATCACAAATGTGCTGATGACACCAATGTGCTGCACAGTGAAGGTATAACAACACAACACAATATAATTAATTACAAAAAAGAAAAAAACAAAGCAATACAAATTCCTCATTGATTATATGCCATTTCACAAAAACTTGTAAAACCAGTGTAATGTGGTCCCGTTTTTTAGTACTGGTTTAAAAGTCTTGCAACTATCTTCAACCGGGATAAAGCTGACTGGCTAATCCCAAAATAAAGTGAGTTACAATATTCCAATAGAAGTAATAAAAGCATGAATTAATTTTACGACATTTTTTCTTGACAGAATAGATTTTACTTTTACTAATAGTCGAAGCTGAAAAAAGCATGATTTGACCTCTGTATTTATGTGTTTGTCAAATTTCAGCCCATCATCAAAGACAACCCCTAGATTTTTAACCCAAGACTTCTCAGACGAGAATAACTCTACAAAATTTTATTTTTGGTGTACTAAGAGAATGTGAAAAACCAAACACTATTATTTCAGTTTTACTCTCATTAAAATTAAGAAAATGTAAAAACAGACAAACAAGTGCCTCCAGACCATTCAAACTCTGTTTTAATGGCAGATAGATTTGAGTATCATCTGCATTGCAATGGAACGACAGGCCTAAAAATAGTACCCAATGGGAGCATATATAATGAAAAAAGAATAGGAGCTAAGATGGAACCCTGAGGAACACCACATGATAGAGGAGCTGCCTCAGATAAATGTTCACCCATGTCAACTTTAAAACTTCTATTACACTGTAAAAAATATCCGTGATTTTAACAGTAAAAAACTGTAAAAATGCTACAGTGCAAAACTGTTAATAGGTTAACAGAAAGTTTCCGTACTATATACGGTAAATAACTGTGATATATTTAATGGTACATTTAATGTAATTTTACTGTAAAATACCGTTAAATTTACTGTTTTTGAAAGTGAAAAAGAACAACTCGTATAATTTACAGTGAAAACCCGTAAATTGTCATTCCCACAATTCCCTGTGTGACACTTCACATTTTATGTATTTTTTGTTGAAATAACTGTTTCTTCATCGTTTTCTTAGTTATTTTCTAATCAGTTATGTACAGTAGGGTTTTATGTTACATTTAATGTTGTTAAATTAATGTTTATTGCATTTTTTAAATTGTATGTGTGTTACCATGATGGTGTTTAGTGTTTGTGTGAATGAGACTGTGCAGCTTCTATATATTAGTTTAAACTTTCTTGTGGAAGAGCTGTTTGTGATGAGCTTTGTTTCATCATGTGACTCTCATCACTGCTGTGATGATTGTTGGTTGTCAGTATATTACATTTGTACAAAACAGATATCAATACTTCAATAGGCCGATAAATTAACATTATATCAGATAATAAAAAATACGGTTTATTACTGTAAATTTTAAGTTAAGTCTGTAAAACCAATAACATTGCTACCGTATTTTTGACGGTAAAGTTCTGGCAACCACAGCTGCCGGTTTTTTACCGTAAAAATTACGGCTTTATTTTTTACAGTGTAGAAAGATATGATTTAAACCATTCAAGAGCACTTCCTTTTATGCCAACACAGCACTGTAAAAAAAGTTAACTCATTATTTTGAGTTATCTTTTTGCATGGGTATTTTTAAGTTTAACTAACTTATTTCGATAAGTTGAGGACAAGAAAACTTAAAATTTCTTGTTGTCTGGACAATCTAGTTAAAAAAATAAGTTGAAATAACTAAATTGCTAAAATATTTTTTACAGTGAGTGCTCCAAGCGAGCAAGAAGGACAGCGTGGTCCACAGTGTCAAAAGCAGCACTCAAGTCTAGGAGCACAAGCACAGCATAGTCCCCAGAAGGAGGATATCATTTAAAACCTTCAAAAGAGCAGCTCTGTCGAGTGGTGTTTTACTACTACATCAGCTACAACATAACTGATGTGGTAGCAATGTCTGAATTTTATTCATACTATCATATTCATACTATATACAACATACTTATTTAACAATCACAGTAGATTGAAATTCAACTGTAGTACCTACCTCAAGTACGATTTCAAAAGCTCTGCATCTGTTTGTTCAAGCAGTGCCAGATGGAAGGCATGTGAGGAATAGTGTCTGGCATTACACACTTCCCTTTTGAAGGACTTAAAAAGTGGTCAAATAAAACTATATTAGGACGTTTCGGTAATTCGGTCCAAGAATCCTTCAAATGACTATAGAAGTGTAGGATGCAGCTACTCTCTCTCTTTCTCCTGCTTTTGGGGACGCTGGCCTCATCTGACAGATGGAGATGTCAGTCAGACTCTGTTCATTTGTTATGCAGATCTCAAAGGAAGAGCGCTCGGGCCACGGATGTCAAACACTGTTTATTTTTCCCTCAATATGTGACCTCATGCTCAACTCTCCTCCCTCGTTTCCTCTCCTCCTGCGCGTCCGCAACGCCAGATATTATTAAGACCATTAGATGGAAACAGCCATTGTGAAAAGACTCAGGTGACCCCGGATTGCTCGAGTGCGACCAATGGAACGGCCGAGCTCGCGAGCTCATGGGGTGAACATCTGAGCACAGATTATAACCGCTCTACATTCATGCTAATGCGTCTCCGGGGGAGATCAGGGTTCATGTGCAGCATTAGGATGCAACTACTGTGTAATATTTCAGAAGAGTAATGTGCACCGGATATAAGCGTCATGTTTACAATCTAATGCTTTTAAGGTCTTGTACCTGTTTTAGGAGAGCTGAATGTGCTGTCATTGTAGAGGACTGGGAAGTGAAGCCTTTTATGCGATTGCACTTGACTGATGCTATTCTGTAAAGGATAATAATATCTAAATGGATACATTTAATCATAGGCCTACTTCTTGTTGAGGAAAGGTGTGCTATTCTTATAGTGACTCACCAAACTGACGTAAAATAAATAGCGGTGACTAAAGCTAACTCCATTTGTATTTAAAGTCTAGAACATTTTTAATTTTATTTCATATAATTAAATATAAAACAAAAATAAACATTTTCATGTCTAAAGTGTTTTAAATTTAACTAATATAAATACAAGGGCAAATCACATTTTTATGTGCGTTTTATATTTAATAAACTGTTTAATAAAGTAAATTTAAATAATAAAATTAATTGTTTTTATACATTAATTATACAATATTATAGCGATTCATTATAACAGTAATTATACATTTGTTAGTGTAATTATTAATTTCTTACTGTGTAATTATGTTTATTACAGTGTAATAACAGAAGAAATGTATCGATTCTTTTGAAGAAATGTATCGATTCATTTGAGGAAATGTAACGAATTGAAGAAATGAAGCAATTATTTTCGAGAAAATAATTGATACTTTTTTACAAACGTAGCTATTATTTTCGAGAAATGTATTGATTAAAGAAAGGTAGCAAATTATTTGAAGAACTGTATTGATTCTTTTCGAGAAATGTATCACTTATTTTCGAGAAATGTAGCAATTCTTTTCAAAATTGTAATTAGTTATTATTTATTAGTGTAATTATACGTTTGTTACAGTGTAATTATACATTTGTTACAGTGTAATAACACATTTCTTACTGTGTAATTATATTTTTGTTACAGTGTAATAACAAAACAAATGTCTCGATTCTTTTCAAGAAATGTATTGATTTTTTTGAAGAATTGTAGTGATTCTTTTCGAGAAATGTAGTGATTATATCATCTAATATAGAGAATTATTTTAAGAACTTTCATTTTCATGTCTTAAAATATCAAATAAATGTTTTCTGTTTTTTGTGTGTTATTTGATATTTATTTATGTATACAACTTTTTTCTTAACCTAAAAAATATACATTTAATACCTCTCCATTAATATCTTGAGTATCATTGTATATTTTATTTTGAATTCCACGGCATTGACAAAAAAACACACCTGATGATGTACTAATCACATTTCACCCACGTCATCTTAGTCTAGAGAGAGACATGGCTAAAGGGCCCCATCATTAAAGGCCACAGCTCCAGATGAGTGTGCAGGCAGGTGGCCCAATGTGCTCGCTGTCTAATGTGTGAATTGGATTCTGGCACTTGTGCGGACAGCAGGCTACAGCCTCTTTAACAGCGCTCAATCTGTTCCGGGTCTGGACGCAGAGCGGGTCAGGGTCTGGGATTGCTCTACTATCATCCGTTCTGTCTCTGATTCTCTACGGCCTTCACATGAGTTTGCCTTCAGACATTGACTTGCGTCAGTTGCGTGTCTCAGACCGCCTCTTCCTGTCCTTGGTGTGACCTGGGATAAGTCCGGATGGACGTACAAGCGGCTTTTCTGTTGAAGCATGTTAAAGAGTCAATATAGAGAGAATAATCGTGACTCAAACTCAAACAAAGAACACTGCCCCAGATTTGAATGGGAACATAACCATGGTTTGCATGGAAACAATGACTCAGGTTGGAAATACTGACTGAGGTTTGAGTGGGAATATTAGTCACACAGGTATGATCTCTCAAGCTGCTGCTTGTTTTTAGATTAAAAGAAATCGCACACTGTTTTTTTAGACCTATTATTGGATTCGTGATTATGAAAAAAATTTGCTTTTAGCAACCGCATGTTGATCTTTGTATCCAAAGTATTATTTTGGTTGGTTGGTTTAATTATTTTTCATTTACAATCGCCATGATTCATTAACAAATCAAATTAACTCATAAACTTAATGTGATCTGGATTTTATAGATTAAAAATAAATGGAAGTTATATTAATTTGCTATATTTTATATCATATGGTATTTCTTTAAAGTAACACCAAGTAGCTTTTCCTCTTCGGTCGCCCTACTGGTTGGAAGCGAAATTGTCCATTGCCGCTGTCGTAAATAATTTAGCCTACCGTCGCACGCACGCTCGCTGTTTATCCAGCACCGGCTTTAGAATGAACGATGTCCACAGACAAGGTAGAGTATATTACATGATTTCATGAAAGGATGATGTATTGCGACATCAGAAACGAAGAAAAATGAAATAATGACTATTGTAGCGCTTGACGTAAAGCAGTCGAATTTTGTAGTTCTTTTGTGCACGGGTTCCTACCCGAAACCCGAAGTTACATAGTGCCAGTAAAAGCGATACAGACCCCGTCAGGCTATGGCAGACGTGTCATTTAACTTATTTTAAGTCGATCTACCATCACAAGGGTCTTGGAAATATATTATGAAGGTTGAAAAACTACATAGTGTTACTTTAAACCACACTCTTTTGCAAATAAACTGTCGCATGTACAGCCAAAACTAATTTTCTGGTAATTTTCGCTTTTTTATGTGATTGACTCATTCCTGAGTTTTAAGTAATTTACTGTTCTCTGAAAATCTTGCCATCTGTTATAGTTCTCCTTGCAGCGATATCTGATTTGTAAATGAATCTTTTGAGTTAGATATTTTCAATGAATCTTTTCACAAAACTGTCTGAATGTTTCACTTGAACTTGACTCTTCTGGATCTCAAGTTCAAATGACTAAATCAATGATCCGATTTCAGTGGTTAAAGGGGTCATCGGATGCCCATTTTCCACAAGTTGGTTTTCTTTAGGGTCTTCGTGTAAAGTTTGTAACACTTTGGTTAAAATTACTCAATGGTTGTGTAAACAACACCGTTTTTACCCCCTCAAAAACAGCTCTGTTCACAGCGACCGTTTCAGTGCATGTCTCTTTAAATGAAAATGAGCAACTGCTCACCCCTCTCTTCCATGGGGAGTGTCGACACAAGACACGTAAAGTGGCAGACAGTATACAAATGGCTGAGGGCATAAATATGCTAATACGGGACAGTCTGTCAGGGGTCGTGGGCGGAGCATACAAACGGCTTGATTATTGAGTGTTTTGAGGATTAAAAAAAGAAGTGAATGGATTTTTTTCATTGTAAGGTGGTTGTGCAGTCCACACACTGCAAAAACACATTATAACACCATATAAAAGTGAATTTTCCATCCGATGACCCCTTTAACAACTCACTAGAGGAACGGTTATCTGTGAAAGGCTGAGCCAGCTTAAATTTTGGTCTGTTTTTTTTTTTTTCAAAAGACTGTAATATAGTAATAATGATACTTCTGTGATACTTTTACACTTTTTGAAGTTTTAGTTGGGAAATTTCAAACCCATCGCATAAAAAAGAGCGACCAACACCGTCTTCATGGTTGAAAAAGTCATACGGGATTAGAACAACATGAGGCTGAGTAAATGATGAGTTTTGATCATAAAATGAAGTAACATAGTTTACATCTAATCACAGACTGATTTGGAGATAAAGGGATTTTGAATATAATACACCAGCCACAGAAAAGTGGTATGACAACATAACCATGTTTTTTTTTAATTCCCTCATTTGAAAAAGCAGCTCAGGGCTGAAGTTTTGCCCCGTCTGTGATCCAGAGACTCTCAAGCTTCTTTCTGTCGTCCTCTCTGCTAATGAAACTGCAGAACACCCTCAGCATAAAAGCACAGACTTTGCTAACAGCCTTTGAAAAGGTCTCTCCGTTTGAGATTCGACATGCTCGAGCAGGGGTGAAATTTTCAAGAGGGAAAACAACTTTTAATTTCGGTTTTGAAGCGAGCCAGGCCTTTTCTGTTTCACTGTCTTTGCTCTTGAACGCTCAAATAAAGTCCAGGCGCATCTGGCCGCTGCCTTTGATCTTTAGAGTTTAACAGGCTGAATTTTTCTTTGTTGCAGGAGACGGTCTGGGAAAGTGAAAGGAAGTAACATGCAACAGTTTTTGCTGTGACGCTGCTGAAATGGAAACCAAGGCTGCGTCAAATCGCATACTTCCTATAGTAGGTGAAAAACAGTGACAAAATAAGTATGTCTGAATTCACAGTTACTCATAAAAGATGCAAAAAGATTCTGCGAGATTCTGAAGTGTGCATATGATGGACACTATACTATCCCATGAGGCCAGAGGAGAGGATTTGTGAATGGCAGTGAAGTGACGCAACTGACTCTGGTAGGTCACATGACAATGACAACATGGCGAATGTAGTAAGTACCACAAAAAAAAAAAAAAAAAAATGCTAATGCAAATAAAATTTAACAAATCTAATTGTGCATTGTGCAAAAAGGTGTTAGAGGATGGCAAAAGTAATCTAAAGTTAAAATAGGGGAAATGAGGATACACTATTATATAACCAATTTGCCAAATATGATACATTATGTAAAAATTTTTGATATTGGTCGGTAACAGATATAATACTGATATATTGTGCAATTCCTTCTAGTATCACAGTACTCATTTGATGTACTGCTTTTGACATATTAGCCTATATGTAGGGAAGTATATATCTGTTAATTCAATGGTCCACTTTAGACATTCATATAAGTAAGTAACTTTGCAACTATGTCAACTAACTGTTAGGGTTCGGGTTAACCATTAAATTAGACCATTAAAATAAAGTGATAGCAGATATTAAACCGACAGTCTACTAATCCTCTAATGAGAGTTAGTTGCAAAGTCACTTATTAGTTATTAGGAAGTCTAAAGTGAACTATCGAATAAAATGATACAGATATATTCATCCCTCTTTTACACGTTCTTAAAGGATAATTCCGGTATTTAGCACTTTGAGTCTATTTTCTAGTTTGTTTTGGATGAACTAGAGTGGTGGACACAGAAATTTTGACGATGGGTCCTGTCTCGACTTTTTGACTATTTTAGAATCGCCTCTGACCGCTTTAGAGTGGCTGTCTATGGGCATGCACAAACATGTCCTTAAAACAACCCTTAAAGCTACACTGTGTAACTTTTTTAGTTTATTCTTAGCTAAAAACACTTAGTTCTTTCAAAAATATGTGCTCATTAATGTATATTTACTTCGTTCAAGTAATAAAGTATTCTCGTGAGTGTATAATATGCCATTGAAAATACATACGTGTAAGAGGTTCTAATGTCGGTCGCATGTTGCCCCTCCATCTTGAAAGTACATTAGCCAAAGAGGGAATACCCGTTAATTCAAGCTTCGCCTTTCGCGTTTTAACACGCGTGGGTTAGCACTCGAACTGCCTAACACTCAAACTAGAAGCCATGTTAATCTTGGACTACATTGGCCACCGTAGAAGTTAAAACGGAATCGAATTGAGAGGAACAGAAACTAATATTCACTGGATGGTCATATACCTTTTCACCACTAGATGGGGGTAAAAATCACACAGTGTAGCTTTAACGTTCGTTTTAAACTGTGCAACTCACCGAGTGGTTAGTGGTGTTCATTGATGTTCCAAAACAAGTAGCGTAGCGAAATACAGTTTCTGTCGTGTTTTATTGCCATTTTTTTTAAATTCCATTGATGTCTGTTGAAGGACTCAGTGCTCGTTGATATTACTGCGCTCCCGGATACCGAAAGGGTCTGTTTACATTTGGTTGTAGACTTTTCGCTCGGTTCTCCGTCTCTCAGAAGGCTAGCGTGAGCAGAGCAACTGCGGCAAAGTGGTTGTCGCCATCAAATGGTCGGGAGTGTGCGAACGCTTCAGACTCCAAATATCGAGCGGAAGTTTATACGCGTTGTGAGGTATCTGAAAAAATAGTTCCACTATAGTAAATAACACGGATTGAAAGCATACATTGCGCCGATATATTTGTTTTTAGTCATCAACGAACACCACTAACCACTCGCTGAGTTGTACAGTTTAAAACGAATTTAAGGGTTGTTTTAAGGACATGTTTGTGCATGCCATAGACAGCCACTCTGAAGCGGTCCGAGGCGATTCTAAAATAGTCAAAAAGTCGAGACAGGACCCATCGTCAAAATTTTTAAGTCCACCACTAGTTCATCTAAAACAAACTAGAAAATAGACTCAAAGTGTTAAATACCGGAATTATCCTTTAAGCATTAAACATGCTTGGTTGCTTTAAATCAAATTTTCAGTCAAATGGTCTAACTAATGCCCGTACACTTGTATGATTTTGAGCTGTCCCGGACGAAAGAAGACCAATCGTGGCGATTTCTGTGGTCACGTGGTTCACGTTCTTGTGACCAAAGATAGTCAGCAATTATTTTCTGACAGTGTCATAAATTTAGCATGATCATCTCACAGTGTGTTTGCGTCTACTGACTAGCCAATAAAAATGCAACATGAAATGGCGTATTGATCAACACGACATGGCGCTAAAACTCAACACTCCTTAACAAAATTGGCATGCCAAGTTGTCCTTTTTTCCCTAGCCATGATCGCGCCCATATTCTCCTCTTTCTCTTCCTCCTCTTTTTGTCAGCGCACATAAAAACCACACTTGCCAAACTGCGATTGATCTTGCTCTATATGTTTACCATTAGCGCATGCTGATGACGTTTCATTCTTCTATACTAACTTGCTTCGTATCCTACGATTCGATAGGTGTCATCATCGTACAGTCTACATACATGTCATACACAAGTTTATCAGATTGTACATGATTACAGGATTGCTGAAATCACAGTCTGTAGCTCAGTGTTTATTCCAATAGTCTAAAGTCTGGAAATGACAGACCAGAATGACATTGACTCATTTGCAAGAAGTCTCTGAAAGCTGAAGCACATGGCAGATGAGGGTTCAGGTCAGAAGGGTGCCAATTCCACCGAAATAATTTAGTTTGATATCCCTTATAGCTGGTTCATGAGTCATGTGTCACTTTCATAGTATAGTGTGGGATATCTGTAAACCCGGATATCTGCCGGCTAAAGACAAAGCAGAACGAATGAAGAAAGCAACGCTCGCGTTTAGCTTCAGAACAGAGGAGACTTCAAGCTATCTCTAAACCACAGACACGCTGAGTCACTTGTAGACGCTACTGAGCCTCTCTCTGAAGTAATGAAAGAGGTAATTGAATATTTAAGCACTTAATTAAATTTACTTTTTCATCAGAGTGGGAACAGTGCAGTGGCACTTACTGTCTTAAGTAGCTCTTAAAATAAAGTTTCTGCAGCTCTGAAGGCGAAGCGGAGCCTCTCTGATCAGCCTAAACGATACAGAGAGATCTGAGCTATCAGGGATACGCTTCTGCGGCCGCTGAATCACAGAGCTGGAATCCTCCCTTCTTCATCTCCGAGGACTATCCGCATGACATTCACGTGGCAGCCGGGGAAAGATCGGAATTGACTCTAAGTGGCTGTTTGCACAAGAGGAGGTGTCGTGCGATCGATTCGGGATAATCAAGATGCAACAGTCACTTTCACCAAACTTCACTTCACTCGAGTTCTCTTTCAAGGTGGTAAAGACCGTCGTCACCGATTCAATGACTAAAATATTGACCTCGCTGATGACGTCACAGCAGGCCTTTTTTAGAGCCAATAAGAAGCCTTCCATTTGTTAAGTAGTGTTGAAAAGTCATGCATTTCTGTTTAAATTTGAATTAAATTTTCACTGAAATTCAATATAATCATTCAGAAATAAAAAATTATACATGTAAATAATACTAATTAACTAAATTATAAAAAAATAATAACTATAAGAATAGATATACTTTAATTTACATTTACAGTATTATTCATATATACACATATATAATATATAATTTAATATAAATATATATTTTTCAAATATGTATTTTATATTTATTATTAACATATTTATACACACATATACTAATATATATATATAATATTATCTATATATATATATATATATATATATATATATATATATATATATATATATATATATATATATATTTATGATTACATTTTATACTTATGTTTACAGTAGGATTTAAATAATATTAATAACCTTTATTTATTTTAGAATTTTAGATTTTTACAGGGGTTTTTTTTCGCAAAAAAAATGTCTCTACCGACAAATCTAGCAGCTTTTTGGACAGCTGGTTAACATTCAGTCAGTCACTATATCATACTTGTTCCGTTGCCTAACAGCAAATATGTAAATGAGAACAGCTTTATTTGACATTCGGCTATATGGTGACAGCTTTATGTCATCTAGCGAATTTTTCAGCAGGTTTGAGCTACTTTCCATTGAAAATATTTGGCAACACTGCTGATCGGGTGATCCCACTGATGACACAGAAGCTACAGACATGATAAAATGTCCCGTTTTCCACTAAATGATGGCGTTTTACAGTAAAATGTTCATTTAAACCTGCCCACCAAGCCATCGTTTCTGTCAGCAGTCGCTAGGCAACGCTGGTCACCTGCATTAGCCTGCACAAACCCGCAACGACCTCATTACTGAACTTATTTAAAGTGCTAAATTTCAGTAAGTGTTTCATAAATGCCCTCATTAATGTCATGTCGCAGCAAAAAACAGAGATTTACTGATATTTTCTTTGCTAATTTATCTTTCTGCGGAAAAATAGGAGTCGGACTGAGCGCATCAAAACCCGTAGGCCGTACGGACATCATCATATGAGTGTGTGTCAACCTGTTAGACATGTCAAAAGTTCAACTTTTCCCCCCAAAAACTTTCTCATTATTCTCTAATAACTGTCGTTTTTTCCGTTCTCATCTCGTCTGTGTCGTCTTGAGTCTGTTTGGTCTTATCAGCATGCCACTGTTTATGATACTCGGGCAAAATATAGACTGAGATGATTGATGTTTGTCATCGCTGCATGATTTTTATTTCGCTCAGTCTGTTCAGATCTCATTAGAGGAAAATCATATTGTAGCCGTTCAGGGGAGTGAAAAAAAAGAGTATCGGCAAAGTGAAATCTGTTCTCCATCACTGAACATCACATCTAAACTAGGGGAGGGGGGGGGGGTCCGTCTTAAATTCTCAGGAACAGGAAATAGACAGGAGAACAGGAAGACGAGGAAGGGAACAGGAAATAGACGAGGAAGGGAACAGGAAATAGACGAGGAAGGGAACAGGAAACAGATGAGGAAGGGAACAGGAAATAAATGAGGAAGGGAACATGATTTCTGTTTGGTCTTATCAGCATGCCACTGTTTATGATACTCGGGCAAAATATAAGGAAGTTGAAAATTCTCAGGAATAGGAAATAGACGAGGAAGGGAACAGGAAATAGATGAGAAAGGGAACCGGAATTAGACGAGGAAGGGAACAGGAAATAGATGAGAAAGGGAACCGGAATTAGACGAGGAAGGGAACATGAATTAGACGAGGAAGGGAACAGGAAATAGATGAGGAAGGGAACAGGAATTAGACAAGGAAGGGAACATGAATTAGACGAGGAAGGGAACAGGAAATAGACGAGGAAGGGAACAGGAAATAGATGAGAAAGGGAACAGGAATTAGACGAGGAAGGGAACATGAATTAGACGAGGAAGGGAACAGGAAATAGATGAGAAAGGGAACAGGAATTAGATGAGGAAGGGAACAGGAAATAGATGAGGAAGGGAACAGGAAACAGATGAGGAAGGGAACAGGAAATAGACGAGGAAGGGAACAGGAAATAGATGAGGAAGGGAACAGGAACAGGAAATAGATTAGGAAGGGAACAGGAACAGGAAATAGATGAGAAGGGAACAGGAATTAGACGAGGAAGGGAACAGGAAATAGATGAGGAAGGGAACAGGAAATAGATGAGGAAGGGAACTGGAAATAGATGAGGAAGGGAACAGAAAATAGACGAGGAAGGGAACATGAAATAGATGAGGAAGGGAACTGGAAATAGATGAGGAAGGGAACAGGAATTAGACGAGGAAGGGAACAGGAATTAGACAAGGAAGGGAACAGGAAATATATGAGGAAGGGAACAGGAAACAGCTGAGGAAGGGAACAGGAACAGGAAATAGATGAGGAAGGGAACAGGAAACAGCTGAGGAAGGGAACAGGAACAGGAATTAGATGAGGAAGGAAATAGATGAGGAAGGGAACAGGAAATAGATGAGGAAGGGAACTGGAAATAGATGAGGAAGGGTACAGGAAATAGATGAGGAAGATGAGGAAGGCAACAGGAATTAGACGAGGAAGGGAACAGGAAATATATGAGGAAGGGAACAGGAAACAGCTGAGGAAGGGAACAGGAACAGGAAATAGATGAGGAAGGGAACAGGAAACAGCTGAGGAAGGGAACAGGAACAGGAAATAGATGAGGAATGGAACAGGAATTAGACGAGGAAGGGAACAGGAAATAGATGAGGAAGGGAACCGGAAATATATGAGGAAGGGAACAGGAAATAGATGAGGAAGGGAACAGGAAATAGATGAGGAAGGGAACAGGAAATAGATGAGGAAGGGAACTGGAAATAGATGAGGAAGGGAACAGGAAATAGATGAGGAAGGGAACAGGAAATTAACTGGGCAAGAAATTGATTGTGATGTTCAGAACCATTTAGGAAATATTCTGGGTTCATTTCAAGTTCAGCTCCATTACATTTCAGGCATAATGTCGGTTTCAGCAGAAAATAATTTAGACTCGTCCCTCAGTTTTTTGAGGCACATGCAGAAATGATGGATACAGTAAGGCATTTATAATGGAAATACAAAGGTTGGTAAATAATAATAATAGTTTAGTGCTATCAAATTGATTAATTGTCATTAATCACATCTAAGGTTTGGACATACATATAAACATTATATATTTACAATATTTTATGCTGTGATTAATTGATTTTACAGCACTACACATTTTTATTTTGTAATGCACCTTTCTACTCAAAGCGTTGAAATATATACTGCATATTAATATATACTAAATACCATTAAAATACATACTGTAATGTATCACAATATGATGCACTTCTTTTAAATAATAAGTTTTAGTTGTCCTTTTTGTAGCAGTTACATATATAATAAATATTATAAATAGTACTGTAGTAACTTGCATTTTATTATTTTATTTTTCGATCCAGTGTCGTTACTTTTATGATTTATTTTAATTTTAGTTCATTTTGTATTTTACTTTCTAATTTAAATTTATTTTACTTTTTATTAGTATTATTTTATTTAGCCATTTTAATATTCATTATAATTATTAACTAAATAAAATTAGTTTTATGTTTTAATTAATTAATTAATTCTTGTATGTGATAATTCACATTGTGCCACAAATGCTTTCAACAAAATATTCCTTAGTTATTGTCTGATCCTCATGTTTGCTCGAGACAGATTTATTCTACATTCCCAGAGCTCTTGGAAAAGCAGTTCAGCAGTTTTAGCTGGAATGTGGTGATCTCCTCTTTGAAGAAGTGCCAGGAAGAAACAGGGGAAATCTCCATTGCAAATGTGAACTCTATCTTGCTGATGCTAACATCTTTTCTCCTGTAAAGATATTTATATAAGAACAGTAAGAAACCTGCTAATGAAGTCTGTAGACGTCAGATTTCAATAGGTAATGAGGGAATATCATAATCAGGGGAAGCAGATTAGCATCAGGTTTGATTTTTCATACACTGACTGACATAAAAAAAAACTCTAGAAAAGAAACATTTTATAAACAAAACTGCTGTTTGCAGTTCTGGTTGCGTAGTGTAAAAAGTATGTTATTTTGTAATATAATAATGTTCTTTTATATATAATGCTTGTTGAAAAGGCTGGTCTGAAAGTGTGTTTCTGGTAAGTGCAACCATCATTTCTGGTCTTGTGATTTTTATCTGCTAATGAGCAGATGTAAGAAGGCAGAATTGATTCATTACTCGCATTAAGCCCTACTGCGATCTTTAATTTGAGCTTGTCAATGTCATCTTGAAATTTGATTGCGCATCAGAACTGACAGTTTTCTGTAATGATCACAAGCAAAGCACTTCAAAGAGAACATCAGGATAGGTGTTTCCAGGTCGATGTGGAGCAGTGTATCCGACGCATCTAACGTCTATGTGACGCATTTCAGGATGAATCCATACATCTAGCAGGAAAACATTTAGGGTGGGACTTGATATTCAAATCCATTTGGATTGAAATGAATGGTGACATTTACTGGTAAAAAAACTGCTTTCCCCATCCATGTGAACTTGGTTATTTCTTAGACCAGAGACATTTCTGGGTCCATTTTGATTTTAAATTGTCTTTAAAACCCAAGACTGTGCATTAATGGTGGATTCCTTTTGTCCTTGGAAGTGGGAAATTTCTCAGGAATTTGTAACTGGAAAGGCGTCTCAAGTGGGAGTTGTGAACTGGAAACTTGGAGGAATAGCAACCATCAGAATCCAATATGGCTGCTCAGCACATCAGCTCCAGTAAAACAGTAGTAATATATTGTTTATTAGCACTTATATTTGTATGTTTCTCTATAAACACAGTGGTACACAAAGTACTCTACAACCTCTATTTGTGGAATAATACTATTATACATAATACTTCAGCATTATCTGTGCAAAATATCATGTTTTTATGTGTTTGTATTCCGAAAGAGCAAGCACAACAAAAGTTTTGCCTGGACGCGCGTCTGTGACTGGTCTTACTTCGGAGGGATTCGAACCAGCGTCACTGACATGGGAGGCGCGTTAAGAATGAAACTAAAGTCTGCAGTCTCTGGTGTCAGTTGCTAGTGTGCCTCTTGAGATTTTTACCTGCCCAGCTGTTTACTAGCTGGCCTCTTTTACACTCACTCCCATTAGGGTCACGGCACCAACGTGACGTGAGGGATTCCAACCAGCGTCCCGGCATGGGCGAGCAAACAAGGGCGTTAGAGACCGCAGGTTCAGTCACCAGTGTGCGTCTTGGAGGGGAGCGAGGTTTACCTGCCCAGGGTTTTACTCGATGGCCTCCCTTACACTCATTCCCATCTGGGTCACGGCACCAATGTGACTGAGCCCATAGAAACCACAACCATCCAATAAATTCCTGATGGACAAGATCACGTCTCGCTCTACAATGATTTCAAGAAGCCATTAGTCACAACTTCCATTTCAAGCTGACTTAAAGGGATACTCCAACTTTTTTTGGAAATAGGCTTATTTTACAACTCCCCCAGAGTTAAACAGTTGAGTTTTACCGTTTTCGAATCCATTCAGCCGATTTTCTGATATTTAGAAGAATATCAGTTACCAGACAGTTTCTGGTCTCATTGACTTCCATAGTAGGAAAAAAATATACTATGGAAGTCAATGAGACCAGAAACTGTCTGGTTACTGATATTCTTCTAAATATCAGAAAATCGGCTGAATGGATTCGAAAACGGTAAAACTGTTTAACTCTGTTTAACTGCAGGTTAACTCTGGGGGAGTTGTAAAATGAGCCTATTTCCAAAAAAAGTGGAGTATCCCTTTAACTCAAACATGAATTTGCAATAAATAAACATTGATGACTTTGAACACCAGTGCTCTGTAGAGCTCATAGCACACACTCACACATTTGCATCACTTTCAGCCGTGGCCCCAGCTGGAGGTCGCGGGGTCAATGTTGTAAGTTCAGTGGCAGAGCAGTGATTGTTAAACCTGCTCTCCATCTCTGCAGGCTACAGCCGCACATGATTCCTTCATCAGCGGAGGAGAGAGAGAGAGAGAGAGAGAGAGGAGAGAGAGAGAGAGAGAGAAGAGAGAGAGGAGAGAGAGGGAGAGGAGAAGAGGGGAGAGAGGAGAGAGAGAGGGAGAGAGAGAGAGGAGAGGAGAGAGAGAGAGGAGAGAGGAGAGGAAGGAGAGGGGAGAGAGAGAGAGAGAGAAGAGGAGAGAGAGAGAGAGAGAGAGAGAGGAGGAGAGGAGAGAGAGAGAGAGAGAGAGAGAGAGAGAGAGAGAGAGAGAGAGAGAGAGAGAGAGAGAGAGAGAGAGAGAGAGAGAGAGAGAGAGAGAGAGAGAGAGAGAGAGAGAGAGAGAGAGAGAGAGAGAGAGAGGAGAAGAGAGAGAGAGAGAGAGAGAGAGGAGAGAGAGAGAGAGGAGAGAGAGGAGAGAGAGAGAAAAAACAGATGGAGGGAAGGTAAACTCTCTGTAGGGAGGAGTTTTTGAAATGCTGTAAGAAAACCTGCAATTTAATACCTGTTACTGACTGCATCGCAATGCAGAGGCTGATGCGATTGTTTAAACTACATCCCTTTGCTTGTTTTTCAGCTGATATAGGGATAGTTGTCGCAACACAAAACTATAAGGCTCTTTGTCCATTTACATAAATTCTTGTTTGTTTGTTCAGTCTTTTACATGTCGGATTCAATAATGTTGAGAGATATATCTGAATTATCTTCATTTGAGGGCAATTTTGAGCTAATATTGAAATGCCTTTTGATTAATCATCACATCAATAAGGATGAGAGAGTTTTGGGCCAGCTGACAAAACTTTCACACATGAACATTCCCTTATAATTTATAATAACTGTAACATTTTCAGCTATGATTGCAAATTTCAATTGAAAAAAAAAACAAAAAACTTTTTCAACAAATGTACACTGTTTTAGTGTTTTAAAATAAATATTACATTATGATAAAATATTACATTTAAATGTAAATATAAAAAACGTAACTGTTCTTAAATACATTCAACAAGACGTTTATATATATAATACATTTGGTGTGAAAAATGTACAACAGATTCATATTTTAAGCTATTTAAAATTACAATGTAAAAATTATACATTTTAAAAATGTTAATTATACCTTAAAGCTGCTGTCCATAACATTTTTAAGTTAAAAATAATCCAAATTGATTATTTTTAAAAAACATCTTCAGCCAGTGTTCAAAACTATCTGCTTGCCATAACTAGATTCAAAACGGTTAGCTTGTAATAATGATTTTAATTCCAGTGGTACTGGTGGGTTTTCGAGGGAAATTCGAGCATGTCTTTGCGTCATTACGTCACATCCGTACACATAAAGAAGGAGTTTCGGCTAGCCGGCTATACTGCGCGTGAGGAGATGTAGAGATGTAAACTTATGGCGGATCCAGAAAGATCCAAACAACAATCATCAGTGTCAACTGGAGATTAACCAGTTATAAAACCCAAAAGACTTCGTACTTCGGATTTAAGGTGGAAAGAGAAAGAAACCGTCTCATGCGAACACAAGGATTACACATCGGTGGGGCTTTTGAAAGGTGCGTGAACTCTGTGTTTTGAAGGGGTTCGAAACGGAAGAAGAGACGGCTTTTTTCCGCTGAACAAGTAAGACATTTCAATAGTTCAATCGTGTAACAGTACGTTTTCTTAATTCACAGTTATGGAGTTTCCTTTGTTGTGCCTTTCTCGTTTAGCTATTATGGAGAATATGATTTCTGAACTACACAGGTAATCATAAAACACATTAAATAACGTTAGTCACACAATGGTGATGTTGTTAACATGAACAATTTGAGAACAAAGTAGGCTATGATTTGCACGGTTGCTGTAAATCGCGCTGATTAAATCTAACGTTCGCTTGTCATGTCGAATGCTTTCCCCCCCTTAGTTGATCAGAACAAAAATGGATGTTACTTACTTGTTCAGAAGAATTTTCCGGTGAAAATTCTTATGTTAGTCAAACTTTCAAAAAGTGAATCTGTGATTCTGAATGACAGTCTCCACACAGCGCGGTGATTGACAGCAGCACTCGCCTCAAAACACTGTGTTCATCCGCGCTGTTTCATGCCGATTTACAACCCACGCAAAGATTATAATTCCGCGAATCACTGCAGTTACAGATTTCGAACAGAGATGGCGACAAAAAGGGAAAATGCTACGGACTGCAGCTTTAAATATAAATCTAAAAATTACAAATTCATTACGTTATAGTGTGTGTGTGTGTGTGGTCTACTATCCTGACAGAGGTATAAATATTCCTTACTGCTAAACCTTTCATGTTGTGAATTTGATTAAAATTTTAAATCGTAGCAACTCTATGTATTTTATTTATGAAACGTTTCATAAAAACATGACGTCCTAGAATGCCCCTATTTTTTTTTTTTCTTCTCAGTTTGTCCCCAAAGTATATCTAAATAAAGCCGCACTTACTCAGATACACACTTGTTTACACAGTGGGAGCTTTCCAAATCTATAGCGGGGCCATTTTGCCTCATAAAACAGCAGCGGCGTCAGAGTATTCCTGGCAGGGGTTATTTCTCATCCGCTCTGCTGGAAGAGCTGTGTGATATTACAGGGGTTCCACAGTAAATAAACCTCATATAGATGAATTTCAGCGGTGTGATATTCCTCGGGATAATTTATTCTTTTGTTTGTGTCTTTGACTGGATTTGCATATTTTGATTGTTTTTGCTTCTGTGGGTGAGTGAACGACAGCTCCAGAGATTTTCACCTCACAGCTGCCACGGTTATCTCGCTTTCCACTCCAAATGTGTGTGCTTTTTAAAAGCTCATAAATTATATATATTTATTTAGCGAAGGTGAAGAGTGTCATTTTTTCGATGATAAAACACTTTCATGTCCCTGCTTAATTTGCAGGGACAACTAGAAGTCACGCGGTGGTTGATTGCCTTATAAACACGTGACTGTGGATGTAGCGAGAAACATGACAATGCAATAGTGACTCTTCCATTGGTGTGATTAGGGGCGGGGCTACCTGTTTTACTGACCAATGGCAGATGGGGTCAATATTTTTGCAATTCACTTTGGCGATGCTACTGGTGAAACTCGAAAAATTTGAATATTGTGCAAAAGTTATCATTTTGATGATTATGGCTTACAGCTTATGAAAACCCCAAATTGAAAATCTCAGAAAATTAGAATATTACATGAAATCAATAAACAAAAGGATTTTAAATACAGAAATGTCAGCCCCCTGAAAAGTATAATCTGCATGTGTATATAGTTATATATAGGCTACTATAAGTTTCACCTTTTAATTTGAATTACTGAAATACATGAACTGTTGCACAATATTAAAATTTTTGAGTTTCACCTGTATATAGCCTATATATACTAAAACAACACATTAGGGATGTGTCACAAATGTGCTGTCTGTAGATAGACAGCTTTAAACTTTTTTTTTTTTGAGTGTGTGTGTGTTATACTGGCGATGTCTTCCCGTCATCAGAGAAAGATTTTGGCACCCGATCATCATAATTATGGTCTTTTTAAAGTCATCGCCGTGTGCCAGATATACCCAATTCACTTGTTTCTTGGGATGATGAGATTCTGTTCACATCAGGAGAGAGTTCCAGTCGGAAATGCCAAGACTGAAACCAGGAATAGTTAAACGGTTTTGTTTTGTAAATTCACCTCTGTAATGTTTTATGTTAAAATACTTTCTCCTGTCACATAGGCATATATAGGACCATTCTTGATTGATTTGCCTTGAAATTGTAAACACCTTTTTTCTCCGTGGTGCAACCATAGTGGTGCAACTCAAGCAAACAGCCCGACAACAGCAACACTCAACCAATGAGAGAGTTGAAGAGGCGGAGCTATCTGTTTGTTCCGACCAATGACAGACAAGAGACAGCACATGTACAAATGTAAGTTCAATGCTTTTCACTTTTGATTATATGTTAATGTTGACAATGCTTTAGACAATATTTCAATGTTTGTAAGTATGTCAATGTTTGTAAATCATTTTTGACAAGTTTAAAATATTATGATGTAAAGGCACAAGTTAGCTGCAAATACCGTATATCGTGTTAATCAGTAATAAATAAGTAATCAATAGGATTTTAATATTTATATTGTATTATTTTCCAGCAAATGTGTTTTTTATAGGTCTTGGTATTTCTTGTACAATTTCCTAATAACTGTACGATTTTCAGATATTATTACAAATGTAATTCTGTAAAAAAATAATAATAATAATCTGTCAAAAAACTATTTTCATTTTTTAATCAAAATAAAAAAATGTATAGGTTAAATATATAATATATTAATATTTGAAGTTTTTTAGCATTTAAAATAAATATTACATAACGTAAAAAAATGTAATTAGAGATTTGAAAATTTTACTTTAGTTACATTAAAGGTACAATATGTAGGATTTTTACAGTATAATATCCAAAAACCACTTGGCCAATGTTATATATTTTGTTTAGTTGATTACTTACAATATCCCAAATGTTTCCAACTATTTGTAAATTGTGAGAAAATTACGATTTTAACCAAGGAAACGGGCGTGTGAGCAGGGGTGAGGAGTCGCCAGTCAATGGCGTCATATCCGCGTTAGCTTGGGTTACCGCCAGGTTTCCGCTCGTACTGCCATTGTAATGGCGACAGATGTTGACAACTGGGTTATGCTCGTTATGCCTAGCTGGACGTTCACGCTGTTGTTGTTTTGTTCAAACATTATGGACCATGGCAAGCAGACTTTGAAACAAAAAGAGACTAAAACGAATATCAACATCTTTCGAGATGCCGAGAGCTCCACGTCTGCGACTAACTTGACTTGACAGAGACGTGAGTGTTGCATGTGCTTTATTAGACAGGTGAGCAAATGTACATAAAACTAATCAATGTTATTTAGTTCAACATGATGAAATGAATATGTTATTCTAATGTTGATCTAGCTTACTTAGTCTCATACAGCCAACAAACAACCTAACTAACAACATTCGACACACTCAAATGCCGTTTAGTGTGATAGTGTAACTGTTAGAGCAAGTGAAACAGCGCTGCTTACCTCAAGTATAATTCGTCTAATAAACTGACATGTGTGAGTATTAATTCAGCACTTGCGTGTAGTTCAGTAGAATGAAATGTCCTTATTCCTTTATATCCGCGGGGACTCGCATTGTGTTGCGTGTGGCGCTGGTATACGTCTAGCAATCGCGCCCTGCTTCATTCCACAGTCATGTTAAAAACATCAATGTATTCACTCATCCATAAAAGATCCATCAGCTTGACGACAAGATCCATAATTCCGCTTAATGCGGAATATATGTCATCAATATACGCCTTTGTTATTGTAAGAGGTTAGCGACCCTTGGTGGCAAAAAAATCCTGCATATTGTACCTTTAAATACATTATTTTAAAAAATCTGTGTGGGGGGTGCTAAGAAATGACATTTGTATGTGTAATAAAATGTATGTGTTTAAAAGACACAACGGAGGTGCGCTGGAATATTATAGCTTTTGGCTAATAATTATGTAAACTCAATAATTTTTTCTTTAGCCCTGAAGCTTAAGCTGCAAAACAGTTCTGTTAACGTGATGGATCGATACTGTGAATTGACACTGACAGTCAATGTTTTGCTTTTTACCTTTCAGAAAGGTGAGTGAGAGAAAAGTAGAAAGGAAGAAAATTGAATCGGGGCACAACGCAGATCAGATGCAGACACACACGTGTCGGCCACAACACAGACATTTTGGATGGTAATTATTGACAGTGCCTTCGTGTCTACTTTTGGGAATATCGTCCGTGAAGGCGTTTGCATATGATTGCACAAATTCATCACAAACAGCTTCACTCAGACGTCTCTTATATAATAAAACCAGTGTGTGTATGTGTGCGTAATGAGGGTAAACAGCAGTCAGTGAGCAGAACGCTGAATTTATGCGTGCTTATGAAGCAAAACAACAATCCACCAGCTCATAACAGTTGATTATATCTGATCTGACAGTGTACATAAACACAGTGGGTTGAACTCCACACCTGATTGGTCCAGAATCCAGGAAAACACAGATACTGTATGTGGGAATGACAAAATGTTCAATGTGCCTCTCGGTAAGCTTATTTGTACGGTCCTTTAGTAAGATAGCTGAACATTAGGGTCTCCAGCGAGGCTGTTTTGCATTTGCCTTACATCTGCTTGATTGAATTTATTTGCGAATGCCGAACCTCAAATGTCAGATTCTGTGAGCGGTGAAACATCCTCAGTAACATTAAGACATGTCTTGCCTAATTAAACTGTAATTAAATTTGTACTCCAGGGGTTCTATTTTAAACACAATACAATAACGCTCATCCTGCTCCAACACCCGAGGAACAAACTTGATAAAGTTGTATTTCATATTAGAAATGTCACATTGTGAAATGGGTTTTAAAGCAAATGATTCAGTTGATTGAAGAAAAATCAAACTGTATGAATCTGACTCCAGCAGTGAATCAGATGAGCAGATGTTAGAATTTGAACACTTTATTTTAGTGTCCTTGTTACATATGTTACATGTATTTACTATTGTAATAACAGTAAATTATGCATAATTACATGCAACTAACTCTCCACCAAACCCTAAGCCTATATGTAGTTCATTAATATTACTCAGTACTTCAATATTTACAATGACACCTTAAAATAAAGTGTATTTTACTGTAAATTTCGTAAATCACCAAAATGGCTGAATCCCAGTTCGCACATCATCACTCTTTATAGTATTTAGGATTAAATAATAATAAATAAATAAAGTACACTTGAAGATGCCCAGATGGCATAATAATGATTTTGAAGTATGGATCTGCACATGATTTTTGAGGTAATATTATCCACAATCCTTTATAAGAAGAAGGCTGTGTGCATAAAGGCATGACGTATGAAGATATATCTTATGCAAAATTTCACACATGCTTGCAAGACATCATAATGCCATGTCTAATGATCTAAAACAACTGCAAAGCCAGCATTTTAAGCCTTTAGACACAGCTGAGGAGTTTTATTCCTTTTTTAAATAAGGTCACAGCGGACATAGGTTTTAAAAAAATGCATGAATCCATTCAATTAATAAATTAAGTGAGTGACTGAATTAATTTAATAATAATAACAGTATGCAGCATAGGGGTTTTTATGGCCTAATATTGGCCTACCATCTTACTATGTACTCAATACACTATCATTTACAAGTTTGGGGTATTTTTTTTTTAAATGAGCACATTTATTCAAATCAAAATTCTTTTGAACTATTCACAAAAAATGTTTTCAGAGAAACAACGCATTTCTGTTTCCACAAAAATATCATGCAGCAAAACTGTTTTCAACATTAATAGCAGCAAATTAGCATATTATAATGATTTCTGAAGGATCATGTGAAGAGTAATGACTGGAAATTCAGCTTTGCCGCAGGAATAAATTGCATTTTTAAAATATTTCCAAATAGTTGTTTTGAATTGCAATAATATTTCACATATATTACTGTTTTTTCCAAAAAAAAAAAAATGCAGCCATGGTGACTAAAAGAGACTTAATTCAAAACCTTTTGATACCTGTATGCATGTACATCAAAGACCCTCAAATGAACTGAACTGTATTGGCGATCTCACGGCCTGTGACTTTGTATAATTAATTATTAGTTTTCCATTGTATTAAAAAAATACAGAGTAAGATAATAAAATTACATGACATTTCACATCCTCATTGTCTTTGAAATGAGTTAATTAAATGCAGTGCTGTAAGAATGAGCCAGAAGGTTCATGGTTTATGCAAGAGTGATCAAGTCAGTGAAACTGTATGTGTATGAATGATCGTGCACTGCTCTTACGATCTCTCATTGGTTCTGTGTCGCAGTGTTGGGGATTATAAGTTACGACAGTTACTTAATCAGATTGCTTTTTTCAAGTAACTAGTTGTAAGGCTCCAGCTTGTAATGACTCTCCCTGCCTCTAGTTGGCGCTGACCTGTAATAACTCTCCCAGCCACTAGGTGGCCCCAGCTTCTGTAAAATGTTTTGTTACCACATCAATTAGTATTTGATTTCATCCACCTGTGGGGTTCATTAGCTAGTTTGTGTTGGGCTGTTTAAGCATGCCTCTTTCTTTCAGTTGTGTTCAGTCTTGAGCCTACTATGCCTGTATTTTCCTTGCCAAGAAAGCTAAGTCTGTTGTATTTTTGTTACTTTTGTTTCTTTGATTTATTCTCTGGAAGCTCGGCTTCCTTTTTGTTGTACTTTCAAAACTTGGACTCTTCAGTAAAGACACCTTTTGTTCATTCATCTAAGTCTGCAAGTTATTCTTCTGCCCTTGGGTCCATCTGCTGTTTGTCATCCACAATAGCTCAATGGTTAAGAAGCAGTTCAGTTGACTTGAAGACCCGAGTTCAATCCCAGCATCAGACACCCATCACACTAGTAAAGAAACGCATTACTTTTAAATTTACAACAAAATATTTGAGTTACTTTGTCAAATAAGTAACACAAGTTTCCCATTTATAGACTGACGCCTGTTGAGAGAAATTGGGAGTAAGTGAGGCGTTGTGTGGAGTAAACATTGTAGCTCTAGAATAAATGTGAGCATTTACTCATCTCACTTGCACAAAAACAGGTTCAGTATTCCTCAAAATGGATAAAAACAGTGAAATGCAAACTCAAAATAGTGTATTTGTATTTAATCTCACTTTATTAACCGATGTCCTTGCTGCTGACCTTCAATGATCCAATTCAACCATACTAATAAGCACTTTGTGTTTATAACTTTGCATTGTGAATGTTCCTTCAGCCTGAGGTTTATTCATTTTTTCTTTCGGTGTGAAAGGGCCGCACATTTACCAAAAATATAACTTTTTTTTTGTTAGAATAAAAATCAAATAAGCAAATGCAAAATGTATCGCATTACTTTCCGTAAAAAGTAACTAACACAATTAGTTACTTTTTTAGGGAGTAACGCAGTATTGTAACGCATTACTTAGTAAGTCCCTTTCCCCAACAATGCTACTTGTTAATTGATAGTTCTCTAATGGGATGTTCCTCAAAAAGGAGTGACGTGAATTGCGCATGTGGCATTTGAAGATTTTAGGGAAGGCACTGCGGGAGTGATCTCACATTTTGCTGAAAAATGTAACTGAATTCAGTTTTGCACAATACGCATTGTCCCAAAGCAGCTTTGCAGAGAATAGTGTCTTACAGCCCCCCTCTGAGCAAACCCAAAGCAACAAAACGCCCTAAGATGGTTAGTTGGGATGAATGCTGCTCCATCCAATTTGGGATGTGGTATATTCCTACCAGGAAGATGTTTAGGTGTAGGTTTAGAAAATGATTGTTTACTGGTTTATGCTAACCTTTATTTGCTTAAAGGTGTCCCCATGTTTCTGTGACGTTATGGACCCATATTTTAACAAAATGAGAGTTCTAGATTTCCAAATTCTAACTTTCCCAAGTCTGAGCTGTGAACTTTTCCAAGTTTTTCCAACGTAACTGAGAAAAACTTGATAAGATCCAAAGCTCAGTGGGGAAATCATTTTCTCATCTAGCTGGTATGTTTGCATGACTTTAAAATTGAACTCTAGTTTATTAGCACACCTTTCTGGTCTTTCTGTGAATTATGTTTGTCTTTGTAAACTTTAATTAAAGTGTAGTAGCTTTTTTACCAGCTGATGTCACTTAGGCCTGTCCTGACGATTGGTTGATTTTAACCAGTAGCATTTACCAAACACACATTTGATTTGTCTCCATTCTTAAAGGGATAGTTCACCCAAAAATGAAAATTCTGTCAGTAATTACTCACCCTCATGTTTTTCCAACCCCGTAAGACTTTCGTTCATCTTCGGAACACAAATTAAGATATTTGTGATTAAATCTGAGAGCTGGATCACTCCTCCATAGGCTTCTAAGGGATTGAAACTTGCCAGCCCCGAAAAGTCATTAAAGACATCGTTAAAATAGTCCAAATGGCTACAGTGGAACTAAAATAACGACTTTATTCAACCATCTTTTCCCTTCCGTGTCATTCTTCTAAGCTGTTGACGTAGTGTAACACGCAGCGCTTCTGTGTTATACGTCACACGCAGCCTCACTATTGGCTGACGCTGGTCATGTGTGTGATGCGTGTGACGTTCAACCAGAAGCGTCGCGCAATAACACTACATGAAATCTCCAGGCCCAAAGAGAATACTTGAATAGAGTCGCTATTTTAGTTTGTTTTTTTGCGCTCAAAAAGTATTCTCGTAGCTCGATAAACTTAAGATTGAGCACTGTAGTCACTTGGACAATTTTAACGATTTCTTTAATAACTTTTCGGGGTTGTCAAGTTTTAATCCCTTAGAAGCCTAAGGAGGTGTGATCCAGCTCTCAGATTTAATCAAAAATATCTTAATTTGTGTTCTGAAGATGAATGAAAGTCTTACGGGGTTGGAACGACATGAGAGTGAGTAATTAGGGACCGTTCGGTATTTATGGAAAGGGCCACCGGAGGAAAATAGGGGAGGGTCATGTCTTTTTTTTCTTTGTTGAGGGGAGGGTCATCCAACTTTTTTTTAGTCTAGGGGGAGGGTCACCCAACTTTTGTATTCATGAAAACAGCAACATTTCAAGTGGCTTGTTTGGCGCATATTTTTTCCATGTAGCTCCATGTAGCTCTCTCGCTCTCGACCCCCCTTCCCTATCAGATGG
Source organism: Chrosomus eos (assembly GCA_036326025.1). Lineage (NCBI taxonomy): Eukaryota > Metazoa > Chordata > Actinopteri > Cypriniformes > Leuciscidae > Chrosomus > Chrosomus eos. Next base: position 24,025,691 of record CM070842.1, read on the forward strand.
TCTGACCCAACAAAAATCCAGTTTGGCGCTGTTTGACAGCGCGCGCACTTCAGTACGCGCTCAGAAAAAGTGCATTACAGAAGAAGGCCAATGAAATGTTTACCCGGCAAAGCTTTAAAGCACGAGCAAATAATAAACTTTTGTGATTGCGAATAAGGTCAGTGTCCTGTGAGTGTAGCTCTACCGCTGCATTAACATGTGATGTGAATGTACGTCGAGTTTTACAGTATTGGGACTGAGGCGCCAGAACTGCAGCTGATATAATGTGCGCTGCACGATACTAACATATTTTAGTTTCCATTCTTATTGTGTTTCCACAACAATGTTAGTGAGTAAATCGACTGAAATTGCCACCATAACAGTGCGTGAGATGTGACGTAGGGCTACCACATTTTTAAATTACATTTGAAACTTAACATTTACGTATAGGCCTACACCAAAAAATCTAGTTGAGGATAAATTCTTTAAACTTGGGCAATTCTAGCGTTATGGATGTGACATTTGCAGTCAAAACTTGAAATATAAATTCTCAGAAAATGCATTTAAAAACGTCTGTTTATATAGCCTACTCCCTTAATAAAGGAGTCCAGACATTAGAAAAATATCAGTCTACACATTTATACACGTTTTATATTTAATATGAGGGAAATACACATGCGATGCATTTGTCACAAAAAATATTTAACTTTTAGGTGGCAAAATATTTTTTTGTAGCTAATTCTATGAACTACGCTGCGCAAAACAAAAGTAATAGGCTATACCCACCGGATGAAGAAGGGTCGGCCTCCACATAACATAAAATATTCTTTTTATTTTATTTTTCGTGTTCGCATTTAGAGGGGGATAAAAATGTTACGGACGTTATAGTTCTCCATTACGGTCCGGATTTGACCGCTCTGAAAGTGACTTTAAAACTTTCAGAGACCTCAAACAGAATGCACAAAGCCTTTCTTTAAAGTGAATTTCGTTTTTTTATTAATTGTATCTTAATTTTACTCAATGTTTAATCAACCAATTGCCTGGATTTATTAAATAATAAGTAGGCCTAAGTAGAAAATAGATCATCATGACACGGAGGCGCCTGCGTGTGAACTGGACTCTCGTCTAATAATAAATTAACCGAAACTCAGCGTTGGCCTATAGCCTATGGTGAGAAAGCTTGAAATGTCTACTTTTTAACAGAACAATTCAAAACGAAAGAAAACAGACAGACTGCTCTCTGCTTATGTAATCCGTATGAAATGTGCATTTCTCTCTGGCGCGTTCACTACTGCGAAGATCGCGAGTCAACATCACCTTTATATTTGCAGCCGACACTGACAAAGACTTGTTTATTAATAAACAATCAAAATGTCTCCTTGCTATGACATATTCATAATCATTACTTTTGCCGGTTCTTTGTGGTAGCTTTATTGGCATCGCTACCCTTACATGTTACATCGTCACCACTGCATCGGCACCGAAAACATGATTTTTTTTTTAAATCAAAAATCGTGATATGAACCGAATTTTGGTCTATCGTTACAGCCCTAGTAAGACGAGAAAGCAGGAGTTTAGTCGTTTGTCATGGTTGTAAAAAAACAATGGCTATCTGAACATCTTTGCCAAGCGCAAACCAGATTTAACAGATTACAGTGCAACGTGAGTAGCCTAATATAAGGTTTTGATTGTACTTTATTGTAGGCTACACTTTAATATTGTAGGCCTACTCGTGTTTTGAAAATAATTTATAAATGAAATAATTAAAAAGGGAAGAAAAAAAAATAGAAATACACATCTAAATTAAATGAATGAAAAAAAATCATAAAACAAGTAATGTGGGAATTATTTTTTAAAAACTGTGCAAAATAGGGATGAATTAAAAAAAATTGTCAAGTACTTGCTGACGTGCACGAAAACCAGCCATGTAGCCTATTGGGCATTTCTTGCGGACCTCCTTCCCTGATCTTTGAACACCGCTGGATGCAGTTAGTTTGCAATGTCCTCCCTGATGTTTTGTTTTTCCTTATTTGTATGGTGTCCTGTAGCCTACAATATCAGTCAGATAATATTATAATTATCTGTTAAAAATAAAATCTTTGTTTCGCTCTATCTCCTCTATAAAAGGACATTCATTTTACCTTTTTTCAGCCATTTTGTCAGTGCCTCCGCCTGTATAGGTGCTTTAGACTTGTCTTGATTTCTAATCCACAACAAATGACGATTTTTAGGTTAAACGTTCAGAATACGATTCCATATAAGGTTATATTTCAGCACTTCGCGAATGGACAGCGATGCTTAAAGCCTGTTTAAGTAGCACGTATAGAGCGCGTTCTCGCGCGTTCATGTTAAGTGCATTTTTGGGAAACGCGCGTGGAATTGCCGCGAACGGTCGTAACCTTGGACGTAAAGAGCGCTCTTAAGAGCTAAGATACATCGTTGTCGGGAAACCCGGCCCAGTACAGAAGTAATCAATAAATTATCGGGGAGGGTCATGCCTTTTTTCACAATCATTTTGGAGGGTCATAGAAAAAATTATTGCTGGCGAAGGGAGGGTCAAGTCTTTTTTGACTACAGATCTCAAATCTCCTCCGGTGGCCCCTTAAATAAATAACGAACAGTCCCTTACTGAAAGAATTTTAATTTTTAGGTGAACTATCCCTTTAAATTGTGAGTATCCTGTTCACTCTGAAATGTCACATTATTTAGCAATTTTTTTATTTCAAGCACGTACTTGATTTTTAACCTTTGAGATACATTTTAAACAGGCAATTTGCTACAAATCGACTGTCAGCTGGCATAATATCTCTAAGTTTAGCATATTATCTCTCCGTTTAGCATTTTATCGTGCCGTTTAGCATTCTGTTGCCGTTTTTTACATGTCTTACAAGTGTTGATATGTTTAGCATGCGGTGTTGACGTGATTCTTGTTTTGATCCTTTTGTCAGATCAACAGAGCAGCAAAACCATGTTCACCATTACCAATACGGACATTTACGACGGAGTTTGTTTGTTGTGTGAACATGTTGTTGCTATGAGACTTTTTAGTTCCTTGTCCCTTTTTGCAGCGGTGAAAGGTGCTAATGATCTCTCTATAGTGATGTCACATTACCCAGAAATCCCTGGGCTCCCCCTGCGGTCTCCACAGCAATCCCACAACCCGCAGTGAAAGAGAGAGAGATTCATGTCCCACTTTCTTCGACGCTAATAAATAAGCATGTGATTCTGATATTAGTTTGTTTCCATGGCAACTCGCCCCAGTCTCAGGATTGAGCAGGTGAGATGTGGCAGGTAGACAAAAAAACGAACGAGTGTGCGTGTTTCTGATCCTCAAGCATTCATGTTATCAGTCTAGTTTAGGGTTGCGAACATATAGTCCAATATTTGTTTGTTCCGGCATAAAGCCTCTCACGTCAGCTGACGGTTTCCACAATCCATGCTAAACACACACGCGCATGATCGTGATGAATTAGCTTAATGCTTTAGGAATATTAATCACTTTGTCATCACAGCAGTGGAGGGAAGCAGTTTAGCACAGCTAGAGTCATAAAGACTCATTTATCATATCCTGAAGCATATACGCACACACATTCGAGCTGTTCTCCACCTCCTCCTTCAAACTAGCGCCAGGACCAAAGAAAGGGAAAGCATAAAAAAGCAGCTGAGACAAACTTGTTTACTGTTAATGAACCGTAACTACAGTCTTAAAGCTGACAGGGCAGTTTTAACAGCTCGCAGTGGGAGGGGCTACGGCTGGAGGAAGAAAGATGATTGGTCGAGGTGTGTTTTGAGGAGGATGCTGATTCGATCGTGATCGATTCATTTATAAGTCATTTAAATAAGCTGGTCTTAGATTTGCAGCAGTTTTATTGAGAAAATATTTATTAATTATTTTTATTTAATTACATATTTCAAATGTACATGTAAAAATGTACATTTATTTTATTTAAAATTGACATTCCATTTTAAATTATGTTTTGCTTACCTATTGCTTCTTTCCAATAGGGTATTCAACAGAAAAAAAAAATTGATAATACTATATTTTAAGGTGACATACGTAGTTACACCTTACTACATGTACTTACTATAGTAATAACAGGAAATTATGCATGATTACAAGTAACCAACCCTAAACCAAACCCTAACCGTAACTCTATAGTACGTACCTCTATAGTTCTACATGTAATGGGGTATGTGATTTTCTTTTTGACCATTTTTTCAAAATCACTTGAAATCCTATTCCTAACCCACTTAATGGCTGTAAATTAGAAGCACTGAAATGAAAATTAAGCAATTTAATCATCTGTGGAACGGGCAGGACTCGAAAAAATCCAGCCAATCATTTTCAAGACCGTCTAGAATCATTGGACAGAAAATGCGTCAATCCAACGGTTGTACCATGAACCCCCCCCACCCCCCTCGCGCGCGTGTCCCGTTCGTGCGCATACTCAAAAGCTCGTGACCCAGTCACAGGAAGTGCAAGTCGCCCCGGTACAGAGAGAGAGAGAGAGAAGAGAGAGAAGAGAGAGAGAGAGAGAGAGAGAAAAGGAGAGAAGAGAGAGAGAGAGAGAGAGAGAGAGAGAGAGAGAGAGAGAGAGAGAGAGAGAGAGAGAGAGAGAGAGAGAGAGAGAGAGAGAGAGAGAGAGAGAGAGAGAGAGCGCATCTGAGTTTTCGCTCGTGCTTGATTGCGCGTCCATGTTTTTCGAATGGGTGGAGTCAGGGCCATTGGAGGAGAGAAGGTAGGACCTTATGAGTTGTGTATTTTCAAAATCTGCCGGCCGTTTTGCAAATCACATACCCCACCCTTAATATTACACAGTATTTATTTGAATGAGTACAATGTAACGACGTCACTTTAAAATTAAGTGTAACCAAACTTTCTTCTTAGTCTTTCATCAAAATATGTAAATTTGCTCTTTCTCCGAGCGAGTGTGCGTGTGATCCTCAAGCATTCATGTTATATCCTTTGTCAAGGAGCCAAAGCCATTTTAACCTTAAATTTAGTTAATATGTTAATTATGATGTGCAGCACAAATAAAAAAGCACAAATATTTTCTGTTCTCGCCCAGAAGTTCAACTCGCATTGATTGAAAACAAAAATCATATAATCTCTGCCAGCCAGTAAGAAGTTTCCATGCTGTGCTCAGGACTTGATTATTACTCTCTCAGATTCCTCAGTGATTAGAAAAGTGATTCAGGTGGATCTCAAACTGTTGTCTGATTACGACTCATTCATAGCTCACCCAGGAAAATAACCCACAGTAAGAAAGAACGCTCCTCAGATGAATATCAGAAAAGATCTATTACTGCTAAAACCCCCACACACACTCACTTACTAATAACTCCACCATCTGCGGGTCATCGTGTGCGGCGCGAGACGCGGTTCCCCTGGGAAAGCTCAGAATTATCCGACTGACGCTCACACGAGTCATAAACGCGCTTGAATGCCGTCATAAAGTCTGGAATGCATTGCCGCTTATTCTGCCCAAGAACTTCCCACTTAAGATATGAAGAGACCGTCTGACTGGTGCATAACCAACGTCACGTTTCTTTTCACATCCATGATGTCCTTAGGTAGACTGCTGCATTTAAACAATATTCAATTGGTAGCTACTAAAGAAATACCATTACAGTACCAGCAGCCTGAACCGTTGATACAAGGCAGGATGAATCCATGCTTTTATGTTGTTTACTCTGTTCTGACCCGACCATCTGAACGTCGCGGCAGAAATTGAGACTCGTCAGACCAAGCAACGTTTTTCCAATCTTCTATTGTCTAGTTTTGGCGAACCCATGCAGATTGTAGGCTCAGTCTCCTGTTCTCAGCTGACAGGAGTGTCACCGGTGTGTCTGCTGCTGTCATCTGCTTCAAAGATGGACGTGTTGTGTGTTCAGAGATGCTTTTCTGCAGACCTGTAACCAGTGGTTATTTGAGTTATTTACTGTTGCCTTTCTATCAGCTCCCACCAGTCTGTCCATTATCTTCTGACCTCTGGCATCAACAAGGCATTTTCGCCCACAGAACTGCCGCTCACTGGATATTTTCCCTTTTTTGGACAATGCTGCGTAAACCCTAGAGATATTTGAGCATGAGAATCTCAGAAGATCAGCATTTTACACACACACACCACACACACACACACACACACACACACACACACACACACACACACACACACACACACACACCACACACACACACACACACACACACACACACACACACACACACAATTTCTGTATTTAATTTTGCATTAATTCAAGAATTTATTGTATTTTTCTTTGCATATATACAGGTGAAACTCGAAAAATTTGAATATCGTGCAACAGTTCATGTATTTCAGTAATTCAAATTTAAAGGTGAAACTAATATATTTAGTATATATAACTATATACATATGCATACTTTTTCACAGGGTCGACGTTTCTGTATTTAAAATCCTTTTTTTTTATTGATTTCATGTAATATTTTACATTTCTGAGAATTGGAATCTGGGGTTTTCATAAGCTGTAAGCCATAATCAGCAAAATTATAACTTTTGCACGATATTCTCATTTTTTATATATATATTTCACTGAAAAACAGGCTCAACCAAAAAAACATGAGTATGCATTTTTATAACACATGATTCTGTTCTGTTCATTGGCATCAGGGTGTAGGACCAAATTTTGGGCCCTGGGTACAAACCATCTTTTGTTTGTGTTGTTTGTGTTGACGGACTTTTGACTGAGCGACTTCTGGGGGGGGGATTGTACGGACTTTTTAAGGCCCAACCCCCGCCTCGGGGCCTGGGTATCCTTTATCCCCCCAGTTGGCATCAAATCATACACCGACATGTGTACAAGATACAAGCACATTGAATAAACTGACAGAATGTCAAAAAAGACATTTGCCTAAAGTTCAGTGGGTTTTGTTAAATCGTTTATGACCTTTTCCCCAATAACGAACACGTGATTTCGTGATCACGTGAACACGAATGCGTTGTTGGCTTATTTTGCACGTAAACTCTCATTGGGAGATTTTCAAACTCTAATCTTAAGTAACCAAAATAGACCAAAAATCAGCCCACCTAAGCCTGAAATCATCTACAAAACAAAGTTTGGAGTCTGTACGCTAAGCGATTCGGGGCTTAATTAATTTGCAGAAGTTTAAAATGGCTTGGGATTTAGAAAAATCCATAACCAGAGTGTTTAAGGAAAGTGAATACAGAACCAACTTGCAAGCACTGTAACAATACAGGTGTGCTAATGATGACGACGACTATACGCTGTCCCACTATGTGTTACACACTGTCTCTCTCCACAGTAATGACACTCGGTGTGGGCGTTTCACTGCACCTGTGATCTAATGCCTGCGTCTGGTAATGAGACGGGAGAATCTGTCTGATCTCGCTCTCGCTCTCTCGTGTCCTCCTCGCTGATGAATGGGAAGGCAGCTCTTAATTAGATTGTTTTACATTGTATGTCTGATATGGGAATAATTAAACTCCTACAGTAAGACGGAAAAGCTCTAATTATGAGAGTAGGTTAAACAAGGGTTTTACCCTCTTTACCCAGCAGTAAAAGACACAAGAAGGTCGTGTATTGAGAAATAACATTCCCCTTGATCTTTTGAGATTTAGACTTAAATGTACTATGGAAACTCAAAACTTCCTTCCAATTCCAAAAGGACTATCTGTTGACGCTGAGCTGTAAAAATGACTCGCTCTATATGTATGAAAACATTAACACATGACCACCCACGTTTACGTCTTTATTTAGACACTTTTCCCGCCTATTCTCAATTAGGTAATATGAAGGAAGTATGGATGTTGTTCCTAATCACCAGAAAAATTGATCTGTGCTGTTCCTGGTTGTTTGTAGCACCTACAAATCTGCAGTTTCTTCCAAAAACTCCCCAAGTTGAGTTTTTAACTAGTTTGTGTGGTACATTTTAGTGTGGATTCGTTTGTAAACCTGTCAAATGTAATAAAGACGTACAATGAGTATGTTTACATTAGGGAAAAACTCAAGCTTCCACTTGAAACTTGGTATTGTGTACTGCAAATATTATTGTCTCTTATGATAAATTGCTTGCGATGTTCTTCATTTGTCGCTTTAGTCTTTTAGCATCTACTAATTGGTTAAATGTAAATGTAAAAGTTAGAGATGGTGGAAATGGCCATGGATTGTTTGCACATAAAACAATTATTAAATTGAAATATATTTAACTGTCCTTAAAGAGAGTCTCTATCAGGCTGTACGCATGCTAAATATATTGTCATGGTCAAGCATTACATAAACAAGAGCAGTAAATAAATACAGAACACATCAGTCGCAATAAAGCATTTATAAAAATCACAACTTAATAAATGCAGGGCTTAAGAAAAAAAAATATTACATCAAATCAAATAAAAAATGACTACAATACCGGATCAATTTGATTTGTTTTGCGGCTTTCACCGTTTGATTGCTCTCTGCAGAGACCTTGTCCTTGGTGCTGAAATGCGCTCGTGTTGTTGTCCGTGGTCCTGAAATCTTTTGTGTGGCTGCGTGAGGTCTCACACTACATGTTTTGATGAGGCTCTTGAATATTTTGTGAAAAAACATACCTCTGAGAGTCATGAAAGCATCATGTGGCTCTGAGTTTGTGTGAGCGGTTAAATGTGGACCGCAGGTGATTGCGTGGTCTTGTCTTTTGATTGCTGGTAATTGTGGGAAATCAGCAGCATGTGAGGTAATCAGCACAGCTTTAATAAGACACCTTTCATTTCCTGAGTGCTTTTTGTTCAACTGAACAGCTGAGATCAGAAACAACCACACTTCATATAGACGAATGTTATAGATAGATAGACACAGGATAGACAGATAGATGGATGGGTAGACATACACAGGATGGATGGATGGATGGATGGATGGATGGATGGATGGATGGATGGATGGATGGATGGATGGATGGATGGATGGATGGATGGATGGATGGATGGATGGATACTGTGGATGGATGGATGGATGGATGGATGGATGGATGGATGGATGGATGGATGGATGGATGGATGGATGGATGGATGGATGGATGGTGGGTGGATGGATGGATGGATGGATGGATGGATGGATGGATGGATGGATGGATGGATGGAATGGGATGGATGGATACTGTGGATGGATGGATACTGTGGATGGATGGATGGATGGATGGATGGATGGATGGATGATGATGGAATGTGGATGGATGGATGGATGGATGGATGGATGGATGGATGGATGGATGGATGGTATGGATGGATGGATGGATGGATGGATGGATGGATGGATGGATGGATGGTATGTGGATGGATGGATGGATGGATGGATGGATGATGTGGATGGATGGATACTGTGATGGATGGATATGTGGATGGATGGATGATGGATGGATGGATGGATGATGGATGGATGGATGGGATGGATGGATGGATGATGGATGGATGGATGGATGGATGGATGGATGGATGGATGATGGATGATGAGATAGATAGATAGATAGATAGATAGATAGATAGATAGATAGATAGATAGATAGATAGATAGATAGATAGATAGATAGATAGATAGATAGATAGATAGATAGATAGATAGATAGATAGATAGATAGATAGATAGATATCATCCATTTGACCATAGAATGGTCAATCTATCTATCCTTATGTTTTTATTTATATTATTCTGTCTATCTTTCTATCTGGATGGATGGATAAATAGATGAAGGATGGAGTGATGCAAGGCCTTACAGGACAGCTAATAAAAACCCCTGCAAAGGGAGACTCATGAACCCAGTCACCATTGTTTTACCTCCAAACAAACCTACCAATCTTTTTTCATTTTTTCTCTCATTCTGTCTTCCTTTGTGTCCTAAAGGCAGAGCTATTTATTAACGCAGAGTCACCTGTGCTCCAGTTACGTCCTGGTGCATGCTGGTATAGCAGTGAGTGACAGCGACTCTGTGTAGATCATCTGACAACTTGCTGGAGGGAGATTTCGAATGCCCTCTCCTCCTCTCCTCTCCTCCTCTCCTCTCTCCTCTCCTCTCTCTCCTCTCCTCTCTTCCTCTCCCTTCTCTCTCCTCCTCTCCTCTTGGAGCTCTAAACATAGACAAGCATATGTTCACTTTTTCCCTCTGACCTCAGGAGAGAGAGCCGGGAGATTCAGCAGCAGATGAGCTGGTGGGGAAGAGAGATGGGCGAGAGAGGTCGACTGCAGATGTTTCTCAGCGTGTGTACCTGAATAAGACACTCGTCCTTCTGACTCAGGCAAACTCTCACACACACAGGCACAGAAAATCTGACCAGGCGAAATCTGCTTTCTCCTTCTTTAATCTCGGTTGAATCTTTCCTGTCACATGATCACCTGAGAGGTCTCGTGTTTCTTCCTCCATAACGGAGGTTTCCAGGAAGGTTCCAGAAGTGGAAACCCCATTCAAAACCTTCGTAGATAATTAATTCACCGGCGATTTTTAACATAACAGTATTAACCTTTTAAGACAGACTTATGCTCTTCATGCTACCATGAGGTTGTTAGACAACAACAGAAAATCTGTAGATGGGATTAGTTAGTCATATCATGTGAAATTACAGACTTGCTTGTGAATATTTAAATATTCAAAATCCTGAATCAAGATTGTCCATGCAAGTTGGTGTTACCATAGAAACAGTAATCACATTTTGTCAAGCTTGCTCAAGTAAATCTAGTCTATTTAATACCTGGAGAGAGATATCTGTTCATTTGCATTCCATTCTCATTACCGGTTGCTAAAATATATATTATGTATTATAACTATGTAATATCTTCAATGTTAATTAGAGGTGTTTTCTGATAACAAAATTACATAATTCATCATAATGCATTCAATGTTCTATCCTCTATAAAGATAAAAGTCGTTAAATACAGACACTCTTAAGGTTTTTATACTTGTTTGCATCAAATGAAATGAGCTGATTGGTTTGGGTTAACGCTCAAAAATCTTTATTGATTAATGTTTTGAAAAGCTGGAAGATATGAATGGGAAATGTACTTCTGAAACCAAAGCTTTGGTAAGTGTGCAGTCATAATAAACGCATATTACTAGTTTTAGAAGCACAACTGGTCAGTCTGAATGCTGCGGCTGTGTGCTGGAGCTCTCGCTGAAAGAGCGTCTGATTCTCGGGGAGCTTCAGCTGCGTTTGCACGTCAAAGACTGCATTCATGATGATGCTTCATCTAAAGACCCTCTGATGTCCCTACCAACAAACGAACGGCTCTTTCCGAGCGTGTGCACGCGTGCCATTAACACCAGTGAATATTAGGGCTGCACGATATATCGAAATTATCGCAAATGTGCACACCGCAACGGCTTGCGATAACTGAATGGGTTTAATGTGACATGCTTTAAAGGATAATTCCGGTATTTAGCACTTTGAGTCTATTTTCTAATTTGTTTTGGATGAACTAGAGCGGTGGACATTTTGACAATGGGTCCTGTCTCGACTTTTAGAATCGCCTCTGACCGCTTCAGAGTGGCTGTCTATGGGCATGCACAAACATGTCCTTAAAACAAACCTTAACGTTCGTTTTCAAAACTGTGTGGTTAGTGGTGTTCGTTGATGATTAAAAACAAATATATCGGCTCAATCTTTTTCAGATACCTCACAACCGCGTATAAACTTCCGCTCGATATATATCTCCAGTAGCGCAGTAATATCAACGAGCACTGAGTCCTCCAACAGAAATCAATGCAATTTTTTAAAAACCCCAAATAAAACACGGCAGAAACTGTATTTCGCTACGCTACTTGTTTTGGAACATCAACGAACACCACTAACCACTCGGTGAGTTGCACAGTTTTGTTAAGGGTAATGATCCCAAACTAATGTTAAGGGTTGTTTTAAGGACATGTTTGTGCATGCCCATAGACAGCCACTCTGAAGCGCTCAGAGGCGATTCTAAAAGAGTCAAAAAGTCGAGACAGGACCCATCGTTAACATTTCTGTGTCCACCACTCTAGTTCATCCAAAACAAACTAGAAAATAGACTCAAAGTGCTAAATACCGGAATTATCCTTTAAGCGCAATAAGCCACTTCACAAATTCGGTTCTCTTCTGCAACCTATATGGCCAAATACACACAAAATTATGTCAAAATGCTTGTCTTTGTGAGTATTCACATAAAAGTCGGTTATGTCTTAAGTGAATATGTCATAAACAGTTGAGAAAGAAAAGGCGTGTGTAACAATATATTGGATCCATGCAACTTTTAAAGTCCCCCTGTGGGGAAAATCAAGCTTTTTTCTATGTGGTGTTTTTAATATGCTTTAAGACAAACCATGTGCAAATTCAGAAGTCAACACCATTGCTGAGTGAAGCTCCAGTGAACCAAAGACAGTCTCAAAAATGAGATGAGTTTAAAGGGATACAATTATTGACTAGGGGGACTTTAAAGTGACGGCAGCCTAATATTCATGCTTCGGTCTGTGACATTAATATCAATCAAACAAAGAGAAAATCAATCACTGCACTTTACCGAATAACTTTTGGAGCCTTAATAGGAACTCGTGTATATTTAAAGGAATAGTTCACCCAAAATGAAATGATCCCATAATGTTCTTCTTACCTCAAGCCATCCATACTTTCTTCTTTCAGGCTTTCAGTTATATTAAAAAAATGTCCTGAAAAAAAATCTTCCCAGCTTCATAATGGCATTGAATAGAGCCAGAGTTTTATAACCTCCAAAAAGCACATCCACCTATCATAAAAGTCATCCATACGGCTCCAGGGGGTTAATAAACGCCTTTTTGGGTTTTCCAAATATCCATATTTAAAACTATATAAACAATAATCACTGGCTTCCAGCAAAGGAAGAGTGACCTCTGACCTAATCAACCTAACCTGAAACACTTCATTTGTATCTTATTTGTATTGTAGTTGTCCTATTGTTTGTAATTTGCATTATTTTTAACAAAGATAAAGTACAATAACAAAAACAGTCACTACATTGACGTGTAAAATGACACTTCTTATCAAATGCTACAGTAAAAACAACACTTTCAGATGTTGTAGCTTTATTCTCGTATAGAGAATGTGAAAAACATGCTGGTAATATCAGTTTCAGTTTCAAAATACAATTTAAACTCCTTCAGTATCATGAAGCACCAGTGGAGATTATTCTGGTCTGAACGTGTTAACACTTTGAATGGTATATTGGACAATAATGAAAAATGACTGTAATCCCGCGGACTGAGGCTGTGATGCGGGTGGCAGTTGACATCATCACTTTAACGGCTGCCTGAAACAGCAGATTTGATTAGAACGTGTCCCTTTGCTTTTGTAGGAACCCGCGGGCAGCTTTAGGGCGATATTAGCTCCGGACTGAAGCTGCTGTCCAGAGCCTTTGCTTTTTAATGAAAGATATTGACCTACATTACACAGCTCTTTGTGCGTTTTCGAATGAGTGTAATATTTCACAAAGTCCACTGATAAAAAAACATATTACTAGTGGCCTATAATTGAGCTAAATTTCATTTATTCCGGGCTCTGTGCGTAACTTATCTCTATTACGACGAAGCTGTCTGCTGTGATTACTACCTAACGCGCTGGACTTTATCTCACGCTCCACATACTAATAGAATTATCCATCATTTCATTCACAACCCACCGCCGAAAATCAATCTATAGTTAGCCTATATTACATGTAGATTCCAAAATGTGAGAACGATCTAATCGAATTTGTGTTGTCGCGCTTGATTGCTACAGAACCTTTAAGAATTGCTATAGAATTTCTAATTATGCTTAATGTAATTAGTTTGCACAAGGAAAAACACACTTGTGTTAAATGACATTGCTGAGTTCGTAAGGCAGCACTGTATCTTTTTTTGTCATGTTTTTTCTTCTTGCATAATTTTCCAACTGCTTAACCCAGAGTTGATCTATATTCCAAGTTAGTTTGTTTGTTTGTCTATTTACACACACACACACAGTCTACTAACACACACACCTGGCTTCCTGCCTTGGTATTTACTTGGAAAATGCAAATCAGGTGTAATTTAAAGTGTAAGCTGAAGGGTTGATGGGAACATGAATGGACTCCTACCTCCAACAAAGCTGTTGGCGTTTCTAGACTGGAAGTGGATGATCTTTCTATCAGTCATGCTTGGTTTGAGCTGGACAATGGAATGAGAGAGAAAGTGAGAGATTCCCCGCTGGTGCCGGAGAAAGAGACAGACAGGAAGTAGTTCAGGAATGAGTATCTTCTGTGCCGCAGGAGAAAAGAGCCACTAAGCTCTTCAGCGGCCCTGAAAGGGCCAGGCAGTAATGGGTCAAAGCGTGAATTATGATTTCTATCAGGGCTTTTTACATTCCTGCAAGAGCCATGAGCAAAGTCAGTGGACTGAACTTTACTGCTCAGGCCAGAAGACGACAGCTGGGGTTTAATGCCGAAGCTGAATGCTGTAAGAGGGACTTAAAGACCTGCAATGAACATGTCCCTTACTGAGGTTTTGAGACAAATATCTGGGGAAGTGAATCTCACAAAACTTTTCAAAGACATTTATGGCTCATGTTTTTATGGAACCTTGTTTCTGCCAAGGAATTGTAAAAAAAAAAAATTGAAAAAGGTAATTGCAACTTTTTATCTCACAATTCTGACTTTTTTTCAGAATTGCGAGATATAATCTCACAATTTGCCAATTCTGAGACAAAAAATCAGCTCACAATTTTGACATTTTCTCACAATTGTGAGTTTACATCTTGTATTTTCTGCCTCAGAATTGTAAGAAAAAGTCAGAATTGTGAGTTTATATCTCATAAAAAGTCAGAATTGCAAGATTTAAACTTGCAATCGAGAAAAAAAAAATTCATGACAACTATGCACATTTCGCTAAACATTTCACAAAAAAATAATAGATTTGGGGAGGGGGATATTCTAAATAAATAACACAATTTTATAATGTATATGCACTGTTGTTAAAAAAATTAATAAACTCATGTAATTCATGTAATTTTCTGTAAGGGAAAGTCTCACCAAGGCTGAATTTATTTGATGAAAACCTCAGTAAAATTGTAAAATCTTATTACAATTTAAAATATCTGTTTTCTACTTTAATATATTTTAAAATGTAATTTATTCCTGTGATGCAAAGCTGAATTTTCAGCATCATTACTCTATAATATGATGATGTGATTCTCAAGAAACAATTTTGAAAATATTTGTGCTGCTTATGTGTGTGTGTATATATATATATCTTTATTTTTATTTTTTATGTAACCTGTTTTTCTGAGGGATTCAGCCGGGATTATTTAACGCATGCAGTGTTCACTGGGCATTGCAGAGCCCATTCTCCGATATGCAGCTGTGCCCTCCAGCTTGTCCTTCTCTGATCTCTGTCTCCGTTCCAACGGTTGTTCCCACCTCTGAATGTCTGGCAGTCACTGGTGTGCGCTGTGTTCCTCAGGCTGAATGTGTTCTCTGTGCCGCTCTGCTGCTTCCTGCTTCTTTGTGGGCAGTAATGCGTTTGTGAATGTGCTCTGTGGGATCCGAGAGGAATCTGATTAGAACCGTGTTCAAATTAAGCAATAAGCAACGAGAGCGTCATGGGTAAAAACCTTCGACTTCAAACGAGGCTCATCCAATCAGATCTTAGCGCCGCAACTGTTTGCTTTCTAAAGTATCTTCTGCATTATTAACTTTGAAAGCAGTTCTCCAAGTGAAGGAATGCTGGAAAGCGGTGCGATTAAACGCAGTGTGGGGGACGGTTTGCTGTGCCTGATCGAGGATCGAACGCCTGAGGAATCGTTCTGTCTCCGAAAGCCAAAGCGAGTCTCTAAAGTGGCTCGACTCCCACAGAGAGCGATGTTCCTGCAGGCTATCTCTCCATCTGTCTCAGATGAACACCCCCAATCTCTCTTTCTGCCCTGCGTTCTCGCTTTTGTCCTGTGAAACTTGATTTCTGTTCGACTTTGTGCATATGGCTCTTGGAGCTTCGTGGGTAGCCTACGGTTTGCAATACGGCTAGAGAAACGAACTGATGTTAATGTGTTTTCAGGAGATTCATCTCAAATATGAATCAATAGGAGAAACGCTGAGGCTAAATCTGTTTAATAAAACTGATAAATCTGACTGGTATTTTGTATTACTCGCATCCGGATTATTAGAAAGTCACTGTGTTCATGCATGATCTTTGATGGTGATGTTGCTTGACAAGCATAAATAGCCCAGAGCTGACTCCGCTTTGCATCGTCTTAACTGTAGTAAAATGACTGTAACACATGGTTTCTTTTGGCTTTTTGCTTTAAAAAACTGTACATCAATATTCCAAGTTATAATGTCATAAAAAATGAGATAAGTTGCAGTCGCCAGCAGCAAGGATGTATTGAACTGATCAAAAGTGACATAGAAATGTATTTGAAATAAACACTGTTCTTTTGAACTTTCTATTAATCAAACCGCAAAAACTGTTTTCAAAATTCAGAAATGTCTCGTAAGCATCAAATCATCATATTAGAATGATTTCTGAAGGATCATGTGACACTGAAGACTGGAGTAATGATGCTGAAAATTCACAAGAATAAATTACAATTTAAAATATATTTAAGTAGAAAGCAGTTATTTTGAATTGTAATAACATTTCACAATATTACTGTTCTTATACTGTATTTTTGATCAAATAGCTTGGTGAGCAGAAGAGACTTCTTTCAAAAATGATAGTGTGAATGGCAATTAATGTATTAAGAAATATATATTAAAAATACATATACAGATCCATGTGTAATGCTTATATTTTTGAGAACCATTTAATTTTTTGACAACAGTGTAAGCAATTATGTGGCATTCCAATTTGCATTCTATCCATATTGAAAAGTAAATTTAAGAATAGTGCATGCCAGATCATACTATATCAAAATAATATGCTAAAGTTGACTTAAAGGGTAAGTTCACCCCAAATATTATATTTTTTTGACTTTCTTCTTTCATCCAAACACAATCGGAGCTATTTTAAAAAGCATCCTGGCACTTCCCAGCTTTACAATGGGAGTGAATAGTAACTTGGATTTTGAAGCACAAAAAAGTGCATCGATCCATCATAAAAGTAATCCATACGACTCCAGTGGGTTAATAAAGACCTTCTGAAGTGGAGCAATGCATTTTTGTTAGAAAAATATCCATATTTATAAACTATAATCGCTGTCTTCCATTGACGGCCGTACGCGAGTCGAGTCGAGTGACCTCTGACCCGACGCATGACGTAGGCGTAGCGTAAGCTAATGTCCTCTGACATTTCTCTTTAAAAATTCTTAATTCATCATGACCGGTGTTTTGTTTTTTTGCGTCAATACATTATACGTCGGGTCAGAGGTCACTCTTCCGCCGGAACTAGACTCACATACAGTGTATTTTAAGTGTGTAGACATTTGCAAAATGAGATGCAGCCTAAAGCTTGATTCAGTAGGAGTTAGCTGAACTATACATCCATAGTCTATTTGCAGACGATTAAAGTGCATTAATGTACAGTAAATGTCTGAAACGTTTCATTAGAGAGCCTAAAGTCTAAATGTACAGTGCTTATATGCCATAAATTCAAAGGTGACTTTCTTTAAAACTACATTTCTCTAGACACACACTCCTCCGGAGGCTGAGGTGTCTGGAGCGTTTGAGATTTCACTGGGTCTGTGCTGATGTTTGAGCTGAAGGGATTTTCGGGTGGAAAAGACTCTTGTGTCCCGAGGCTTCTTTATTTATTCATGTCAGTCTGATCCTTGAGCTTAAGCTGAAGATGCTGAAGGGAAAAAGAAGTGGGCCAAGAGAGCTTTCATTAAAACAGCCGAATGCAGAGTTTTATTCACAAACTTAAACGCGTAAACGCTTATCAAGAAACACCTTAACTGTAAATGCATTGCTAAAGTCAGCGACTCCCACGCTTTCATTATTCACACGTATATTCCTACCGCACAAACCAAGTTCAAGGAGAAACTAATCGTTGGAGTTTTAACAGAAGGGAAATTCCTGGGTTTCATGCTCGTGAATCATGTTTAATGCTGCGAGTAGAATATGTCATGTTGCCAGGTCTTCAGATATAGTCTGAAGAACAGAAAGAGAAATGCATCAAATTTCACGTTATCATGAAAACATGATGGGGTGAATTCACTAAACAGTTGGCACATTAACCTGCAGGTTTTTGCACTGAATAAAACATCATGTCATTCACTAAGTGCGCAGAATCCAATTTAACCAGGTGCTAAATATGTTGAAATGTTCATAAATTAAGTAATTGTCATATTTTTTTGTGCAAACACGCCTTTTATATGCACAAGATTGCCGTTGTTATAGATTGCACCTTATCCACAAAACACAATGCTATTCGCCTGGTGCAATTAGCGTTGTGCTATTACCACCCGCAGAACCTAATTTGCATAATTATTTAGTGAATCTTGTGCTAAATCGGGCGATTTTCCTTCTTGATGAGAAAAATCACTATCCTCTATTCTGATTCTTGCTGTTTGGTGTCTAATCCTGTTCATTATGATTTCTCTCATCATGGCATATCCTTCCTGACCCCAGAGTTATAATACCTGTGAGTTCAACCACAGCTTGATGATAAAGGTTCAATCCAGACACTTCTCACAAAAGCTTGAATTATAGGGAGGAAGAGGCTTGATCAATTGAATCTGTTTGTGGAAATTCTCATCATGAGTCATCAAGGTCATTGAAGTCTTACTGGCATGTCAGTGTGTTTTTAGTTTATTGTAGATGCATAGGCACATAAATGATGGAGATTTTCATCGTACTACTTTGAGGACCTCATGCTCAAGGTTATCATGGGCATCATTGTGAGACCTCGGTAACTCAAGCTCATCTTTTGTCCCTTGGTGCTCTAACTAATCACAAACACACTAGACTTTCAGAAACCTTTGCTTACTTTCATATGCAGAAATACAAGAAGCTACATCCCAGATAGCAAATTGGTATTGGGCCGAATCTGGTTGAATTTGGGCTGTGAGTTTGGCCCACCTAACACATGGAATTACGGCCCAAGATTGGCACAAAAGCTACTTGCCGAAAGTAAACCAGATCCATGCCGGAAGCAGACCAAAACTCCCCCAGAAGTGCCAGATTCCTCAGATGTCAACCAGAAAGTTGGAGGAAGTTTTTATGGTAAGAACTTCCTCCAAATTTTCAAAGAAATGAAAAAGACATAACTAGATTAACCAAACGTCATATTGATCTCTGGTTTCTCAACCGCATCACTGGTCAATTGCTCCACCTCATTACTTTTATCACTATCAACAGACCTAAACTATCACTTACATATCTCATTACTAACCAATCCATCTAACGTATCCTTAACCCTTCACTATACCTCATAGAATGATGGATTAATAATGAGGTTGAGTGGTTAATTGGATAATGGGTTCACAACCTTTTCTGTTGTCCTCAATATTATCACTAACCTATCAGTGATAGGTCATAACTAACCTACCTCATTATCATTCTCTCATCATTAACCAATCCCTCAACCTAATATTTTACCTCATTACTAACCACTTGCTCTATATAATCATAAACTAATTCATCTCTCATCACTAACCCCTTACTCTAGCTCTGCCGTATTAAGCACAAAATATGAGCCTGACAACAGTTTTCTAGTGCTGTGTAAAATTTCATTGTAATAGTCCAAATACTTGCTGGCGTCTCGTTGTTTTGACGATAGCCCCAGGATGTTTTCTTTCTTTTCAGATGCTCCTTCATAGAAGTTGTGCTGCTGTGGTTTGCCATTTCGGTTTTGCAGAGCTTTAGAAGTTTCCACACTTTAGATCGGACTCAATATTTTTGTAATAACGGCTGATTTTCAGAACGCCATTATTGGAGAAAATAAATGGCATAAGTGTCCCTTTAAATGCAAATGAGCTGCTGCTCCCGGCACAGAGGGCGGAGCTTCAAGAGCTTGTGTGTTAGCAGCTCCGATTACCTCACACACACACACACACACACACACACACACACACACACACACACACACTGAAATTTTCAAAAATGTTTAGCCATTTATGTTCAAACCGGAGTCAGACAATTATGGAGAGACTCAAGAAGAAGTGACAACATGTAGAACTCAACAGGACGTTTCTGAATGGTTAGTTGATGAATTTGTGTTGCTGATGTGGAGTTATCTTAGTAATTGATTAGCATATTCTGTCATGATAATCTATAAATTGTGTTCCAGGGGGCGGGGTGTATGTAAATGTTAGGGTTAGTGATGTCACTAACCCAGGAGGAAGCTTGTGTAGTCCCTACTAGCCGTTTGTTGTAGTCCTTAAAAAGCGATTTCTGTAAAAGAAAATATCTCCCTTCACTAACCTGTCACTCTACCTCATTACCTTACTTTATCACTAACCTTTTACTAGTCTTCATCACTAACCTGTCACTCTACCTCATTACCTTACTTTTATCACTAACCGGTTTACTAGTCTCTCTTCACTAACCTGTCACTTACTCATTACCTTACATCATCACTAACCTGTACTTACCATTGCTTACTTATCACTAACCGGTTATCTACTACATTAGCTCTCATCACTAACTGTCACTCTACCTCATTGCCTTACTTTATCACTAACCGGTTATCATACTACATTAGTCTCTCATCACTAACCTGTCACTCTACCTCATTACCTTACTTTATCACTAACCGGTTATCATACTAGTCTCTCATCACTAACCTGTCACTCTACCTCATTACCTTACTTTATCCTAACCGGTTATCATACTAGTCTCTCATCACTAACCTGTCACTCTACCTCATTACCTTTACTTTATCACTAACCGGTTATCATACTACTTAGTCTCTCATCACTAACCTGTCACTCTATCTCATTACCTTACTTTATCACTAACCGTAATCATACTAGTCTCTCATCACTAATCTGTCACTCTATCTCATTACCTTACTTTATCACTAACGGTTATCTATAGTCTCCATCACTAACCTGTCACTCTCCCTCATTACCTTACTTTATCACTAACCGTAATCATACTAGTCTCTCATCACTAACCTGTCACTCTACCTCATTACCTTACTTTATCACTAACCGGTTATCATACTAGTCTCTCATCACTAACCTGTCACTCTACCTCATTACCTTACTTTATCCACTAACCGGTTATCATACTAGTCTCTCATCACTAACCTGTCACTCTACCTCATTACCTTACTTTATCACTAACCGGTTATCATATACATTAGTCTCTCATCACTAACCTGTCACTCTACCTCATTACCTTACTTTATCACTAACCGGTTATTACTAGTCTCTCATCACTAACCTGTCACTCTACCTCATTGCCTTACTTATCCTACGGTATCATATACATATTCTACACTAACCTGTCACTCTACCTCATACCTCTTATACTACGTTATCATACTATCTTCATCACTAACCTGTCACTCTACCTCATTACCTTACTTTATCACTAACCGGTTATCATACTAGTCTCTCATCACTAACCTGTCACTCTACCTCATTACCTTACTTTATCACTAACCGGTTATCATACTACATAGTCTCTCATCACTAACCTGTCACTCTACCTCATTACCTTACTTTATCACTAACCGGTTATCATACTAGTCTCTCATCACTAACCTGTCACTCTACCTCATTACCTTACTTTATCACTACGTTACTGTCTCATCACTACCTGTCACTCTACCTCTTTACCTATTTCACGTAATCTACTTTCATCACTAACCTGTCACTCTACCTCATTACCTTACTTTATCACTAACCGGTTATCATACTAGTCTCTCATCACTAACTGTCACTAACCTCATTACCTTACTTTATCACTAACCGGTTATCATACTAGTCTCTCATCACTAACCTGTCACTCTACCTCATTACCTTACTTTATCACTAACCGTTATACTAGTCTCTCATCACTAACCTGTCACTCTACCTCATTACCTTACTTTATCACTAACCAGTTATCATACTACATTAGTCTCTCATCACTAACCAATCAATCTGCCAGATTGCTCTGCTAACTTGGTTAAGGAGAAGGTATAAAGCCGAGTCAATGATTGGAAAATGGTTAATTATGAGTAAAGTAATCTGTTAAGATTATATTACTTTACCACATCCCTAACTAACCATCTACTCATCACTCTACCACTGCATTACCAACATTTTTCTGTTTAGAAACACACAGTCTGTCCTAATATTTTCTTGTGTTGTCGTTGCCTATGATGCAGGTGTCCGCTAGAGTAACTAGGTAAAGGGTTATTTATCTACCCCTGATCCTTTGTTGTGCCTGTCAGATTCCAACATACGCCATGGAGTCATAATTAATGCGTCCCTTAATCTTAACAGCCTTAATGCCTCATCTGCATTACGACCACTCCGGAATACCACACATTGTCAGATGAAAAATGGGAGGCTGACTATCACGCCGGATCCTTTCAGTTTTAAATACGCTGCACTGGGTCCTAATGTGCCTGTATGCCATTGTCAAAGCAGAGAGCTTTGTATACCATTTTTCTCCCTCTCGCTCACTCTCTCGCTCTCTCGTCCTCTCCCCTTTATTCTCACTCTCTCTCTCTGGGGGCGCAGTGGGACAGTGCCTGAATGTCTCTCGGAATTAATGGCCTTCCTCTCTCATGAAAACTGGAGCAGGAGAATAATTACAGTCGTTCCTCTATTCAGCGGCAGGATTTGCTCTGTGCCCACCGAACATGTCTCAGCCCCCCACAGTCAACACAACCTGCCCTGACATTTGAGACCTTCTGGTCCCGCCCCACCGGCTTCCTTTCTCACCTTCAGGTGAGGATCCACCTCTCCGTCGCCGAAAGAAAGAAGAGGACTCCCTCTCTTTCTTTCTTTCTTTCCCTCCCCGTGCATCTGCATTATTCATGAGCGCTGCACGGAGCCGCCCGACAGCCGGTTTGAAACCTGGCACAATTGACATTTTGTTAAAATCCAAAAAAAGAGGAAGAAACGGAGCGATCGATACCTCCATCTTCCCAGGGACAAAGGACAAACGGTGTTAGCATGTCAAGAACTCCAGCGCAAAGACTCAAACTGACCCTTGATCCACGTATTTTAATCACTATTGATATTTTTCAGATATGCCCACCAGAGAGCCTCAATCGAACACTTGTTTCAAGATTCAACTGATGCTGTTGTTTCTGCGTCTGTGGAAAAACCAAGCGTGAGGTGACTGTTTGGAGCAGCGTGTCTGGAGGAAGTCTGAAGACTGCAATCTCAGCTCACAGCTGTGTTTATAAATGGCAATTCATTAACGCTGATTATTAGAGATGTGTGCGCTACACCTGCCCGTACCTCAGATTATTAACTCTAATTAAGTCTTTTGAAAGATCCTGAAGGTGTGACCGGAATGGTGAAAGGAAGTGTTGATTACTGAGCTTTGGTAACAGGTTTGTCTGGCCCAATATTTGACACACAATGCATAATTGAATTATATGATGATAACAGACGAGGTAATGATGTATATGTTGACCTTTTTGTCATAATAGCATGGAATTAATTTGACATATATATCTATATCTATATATATCTATATATATCTATATATATATATATTTAATGTATATAATAGTAAAATGTCATTATGGCATACGATTATTAATTATTATTAATATAAGAATTATTAATAATATATTAATTATAATAATGTTTGCCTTAATAATATAGAACTAATATACATATTATACAAATTATGTAATGTATTTGTCCAAAATCTGATAGACCTTATGTAGCCACGCCCCTTTTCAGATCTGCGCTCATCTTTTGTCTTCCGGTCTGTATTTTCACGGCGATCTTGCGTATTTATGAATGAACGGCTCGTTTTAAAATATTCCCAGTCGACTGACATTTGTTAAGACATCTGGTTTAAACATTACAATCCTCACGATAACTTTCGTTAACTTTACATTAAGTAAATCCACTTAATAAAGCTAATACTCCTGGGCCCGTATTCCTAAAGAATCTTAATGCAAAAAAGTAGCTCCTAGTGACAAAATTCTAAGAAAATTTACTCGTTTACTCTTAAAATTATAAAAGAAAAGAATATGGACCCTTTCATAAAGAAATGTTGAACAACACCAAGTATGCTGAGTATAGAGAGAGACTAACCCTTCTTCTCTGGAAATCCTTGGTGTCCTTCCAAGTAAACCAGTAAGTATCCTCTATTCCCAACAGACGACCTGTCACTCAGATCTTGTGACAGCATTGTTCCTGAGTGCCAATTATGAAACTGTTATCGGTCAGGAGATTTCCAGACCCTGCATTCTGGACTAACCAACCTGAACCTCACACTGACAGTCCAAAGAACTGTACAAATGAAGAAAAGAATGTGGGCAAAATCCTCAGCTAAGACATTCATTCATTCATTCATTCATTCATTCATTCATTCATTCATTCATTAATTTATTCATTTATTTATTTATTTATGTATTTATTTATTTATTTATTTATTTGCCTTGCAATTTGTGTTTATTTAAATATTATATTATAATATAATGATATATTTTATATATATATATATATATAATATATATATATATATATATATATATATATATATATATATATATATAGGGCTTGACATTAACTTTTTGCTCACCAACTTATCTGGCTAGTTTTTCCAAAGTTATTAGCCACTCTGTATTTTTACTGGCCACAATTTTGACCGCTACCATGGGGAGAAACTGCCATATAGATATTTTTAATATTATCTCATAATTTGGCTGCTATCACTTTAAGACCTGATGCACGGATCCATTACTATTACTGCGTTTTCTTTCTCAACTGTTTACGTTCATTTTAAAGGGTCACCGGATGCCCATTTTCCACAAGTTGGTATTATTCTTTAGGGTCTTCATGTAAAGTTTGTAATACTTTGGTTAAAATTACTCAATGGTTGTGTAAACAACAGCCTTTTACCTCCTCAAAAACAGCTCAGTTCACAGCGACCGTTTCAGTGCATGTCTCCTGTAGCTACTGCAGTGAGTTTTATTGTATTTCATTGGTGTCTGTCACATATTCAATTGTTGCTTTAAAGTTTTTTTCCCCATTGCTTTAATAATATTGTCAAAATCAGCTGAAATATTCTTCAAAATATAAATGTTGCACACAAAAAAAGAAAGCCAAATGAGTCTACATGAAGGTGAGTAAATGATGCACGCTAAAAAATGCTGGGTTGCTTTAACCCAATTTTGGGTCAAATATGGACAAACCCAAATGTTGGGTTAAAAATGTAATGTAAAAATTTAACCCAACGGCTGGGTTTGTCCATATTTGACCCAAAGTTCGGTTAAAACAACCCAGCATTTTGTAATTACATTTTTTGCGAAAACTTTCCGTGCATTTTCCACTGAAACATTATTGCATTTAATGAAACCGCATGCTTCAGTCTCGAAGTGATCACCACCGGTTTGGGTATCGGCTGTTTTCAGACTCATCTGATATGATCCGTCGATTAAAAACAGACAGACAGAAAGAAAAGCAAAGGAACAGATTGGATGGTGAAGTTTCAGATCTACTCAGGGACTGAGATTCTGAATCATCCATGAATATGTAATGCAAAAAAACTTCTAAATATAGATTAGCCAGCGTTCCCCATAGTGGCTGTGACAGCGAGAGACAGTAATCCAGCGCACGGCAGAAAGAATGAAAGCACAGCGGCCTGTCAGCTCCGCTCTCCTGCCTGGACACTATTCAGGTCAGGATTCAGGAAGATGAGGAAACGGCAGGGACCCTCAACATAAAATGACACTTAAACAGCAATTATATTCATGACATTTATTCTATTATTCTTTAATGAAACTACAACTGCCTGACATCTGATCAATGAAGCTCTCAGTTATGACTCCATAATCGTTTGTGATTGTGTTGTTGTTGTTACTGTGGTAATGAGTGACAGAAGAGGGTTGCGCATGTGTAGATGTTAAGAGCGACAGCGATGTGTTTTTGGCAAGTAGCACGTGTTCCTGGAACAACATTCCTCTTAACCAATCAGATTGAAGAGTGTTGTGGTGGTTATTACAGAAAGCTATATATATATTAGTTCCGACTGATTCACAACTGTTCTAGTCCTTTTGAATTATTCATTAAAAGAACCAGTTCATAAGAGTCATTTGCTCAAGAATCGGACTATACACTGGTCATGTTATATGTTTTTGATTATTTAGAAAAACAGTAGCCTACATAAGAATCATTTGCTAATGAATTAGACTACATTGGTTTGGTTGAGCTGTATGTTTTTGATTCACTAAAACCATTTTGTTCATAAGAGTCGTTTGTTCATAATTGAGACTATGCTTTATTTGTTTTTGATTAACTAAAAAACACGAGTTATTTGCTCATGAATCGAACCACAATGGTCAGGATGTATTTGATTCACTAAAAATAACTGGTTCATAAATCATTTGTTCGTCAATTCAGCTGCAGCCAGCCTTCGAAGGAAACAATACTTTTTTGCCATTATTCTAATATCTTAAAATAATCTTGTTTTCACCCATCTATTTTAGATGTAGAAGGAACCAATACCACATCCTAATAGATTAACCTCAAACGCCACTGATCTAAAGCTAGATTTAGCATCTTTTATCCACATTGTAGGCCTACCCTCAACTAAACCTCCATGGTGTTTGGCTCAAGGCCAGAGACGTCACTGTATTTCAGGTCTATGCAGAGCCAGTCTTGCCCATTTCACCCCGTCCTGACCTGGTTCTGACCCACCGCGCCCGCAGAATAAATCATTTACGTCCTCTAGAGTTTTAGGTGGAGCGTCTGAATGAAGTCTATGAGTATTGTCATCTCTGCAGCTTGAACCCGATGCATGATGAACGTGAGTCACGCGAGAGTTTTTTGTACAGTCTATGCGCGAGAGCAGAAAGCTAGAGGCCCGTTTAGCGCGCGTGACGATGGAGAGGATACGTGACAGACGGCGGTTATGCTTATGTCCATACATAGATATGATGCCCATAGACATAATGTATTCCTCCAACGACCCACGACACGTTTAGCCTACTTATGGTCTATTGCATACGAGATTAACCCAGCGGAAAATAATCCGGTTTCTTAGAAGAAACAGATTCTGCTTAGTCTCACGCACCAGTAGGCATAGGAGCTGCTTAATTAGCACAATAATTTGTTACAATGGGAATTATTAGTAATTATTATTGTACATATTTCATTTAATTCCCATTTTCATTCCCATAATCATAATTTTTTATTTTTTTATTTATTTGTTTACTATTTTATAGTAATCCTTTACTATTAAAAATATTATTATTGATAAACAACAGTGGCCAAAAAGTGTTGACTGGAGGAGATATTTGTTTTTAATAACCCTACAAGTTCGATTAAACCATATAAAATAAAGGGAAGAACAACAGTAATCTTGGTTAAGGTATTTATCAGAAAATATGTTTTATTTTACTTTTCAAAAAGGAAAAGAAAAAGCATAAAATGACTACAACATAATCCGTTAATAATATTTTGTTGACTTGTGTTCATAATTTCTTTGGCAGCCTGGCCAAAAATAATTTCCACACAATTTGGCACATTTCATTGTGATATCACATAAAAAATAACTCGAAGCAATATCCTTAACAAAATTTGGATACTATTTGAATAAAGGATGAAAATGTAAAGTTTCAGGTGGACATCACTTCCGGCTAATCATACTTTTTGTGGGTCATATTGTGCAGACACACACACCCAACACACAACTTGTTATGGTCAATTCAATTGCATATGATTATCCCAGTGGAAAACAATCCAAGAAACGCACCTTCCTGGCAGTATGTCTCGCGCGGGATTCGGTGTAGTCTAATGAGCAATAATCGCACCAGTACGAGCTGATTAATTACTGTAGGATGATCGAAACACATGCGCGAGCTGAGACACTGGGGGAAGAGTGCTTCACGGCAGATAAAGCCCAAATCACACCCAGCACGCGTGTCTGCGGGATGAGATTAACGTTACACACGCGCCGGTTCTGGTCTAGAGTCCGAGTACATCGACTCTCAAAATGTCTCATTACAGCCCATTTGGACAGACTCGCACAGAATGGGGCAAACCGATAGTCCTTCAATCCCCTTGTGCCAACCAGCATCTCCAGCCTCCATTCCATGATAATTAAATTCTCTCTAGGCATGATGGGAAGGCGTCCCCTGTGATCTGAGCTTGTGGAGGTAGTGACTGACATGTTTGATTATCAGACACTTTCGCACAGCCTCTGAAAACTCTTTCGGGGCGTCGACCCACAAGAACTCCGGCATGTCTGTAACAGTATATTTGTTTTCTGATTGAGTTTTTGAAGAACATCAGGTTGCTTGGAACGAATGGCGCCCTTTTCGCTCGCCCCTTACGATACATATTCATTCATCTGTCTCGATAACAGTCTGCGCTCACAAGCTCTTCACATTGATCTCAGCGCTGGAGAGATACTCTCAGAGACGCTGTAGGGTAATGAGCTCTGGAACCGGTGGGAGATTCAGGCTCAGCGCTGCAGGAACACACACTCCATTCTACAGGAAATACATGCGCGGCCATGCTAGATGGTTCAGGCTATGCTCAAAAAAATGGATTTTAACTGCTTGCACAATTTTCTTAGCCTACTTAATTTAAATTAGCTAATGCAGCAGGAGTCTTGAACTTCACTGTGTGCAATCCATTTGAATGTGTGAAATACAGTAGATGTACTGTTGTGGTGCAGTGATAGTTTCATAATACAGTAGTGTTTTATTAGTGGGGAATGAAGGCCCGGGTAAACTTGAAAATGTCCGCACAGCTTTCAAAGTACGGAGGTCGACACATGCGCAGCACAATCGCTTTTCTATACTCTACAAGACATCAGAGGGCAGCACTGAGTCATGTCATTTACAGGACATTCACTTGGAAGGATAGAAGAAGAAAAGTAGCGGATCCGCTAGCGCTAATGCAAGAAAAGTTTAGGAGAAGAACCAAAACAAAAATTATGGATAATGATATGCTGATTTGTTTACTGTTATTGAAACAGCATGTTGTTTGCATCGCTCTTTCCGCACTCTTCTTCGACTACTGCACACACACAAAAATTGGGTGCGCACTGTCCGTTTTAATTTTCCTGATGCAAAAATGATGTCACGCGGACCGTCGTGGAGCACGGATGGCTGAAGTACATTTTGGGCTTGATTCATTTTATTAATTTATGATGTTATTTATTTACATGTCATGTAAAATACATGTTTCCACGGCAAATGTTGTACTGTGGTTTTCTGTCAAAATAAAAGCTTGATGGTTTAACGTTTAAAAATTAAATTAAGGAAGCCATAAGTGTTTTTGTTAATTCAATAATAAAAATTATTCTTATTTTATTAGACTATATTTAATATTATTATTTTAAATCATTTATTATTTAAAATGCAGTTACATTCCCCATGTTGTGCAACCCTAATGCTAATATCATTTTCTTTTTTGATACCACACTGAAGGTGGAAAACCGGCCTTGTGATGATGTTCCCACCAAGGTCAAAAAGGTCAAAACATAAGTATATAAATAAATTAGTAGCAGTCCAGCTAATCAGCCAGCTAACCAGCTTGGACCAGCTAATGATGATAATCAACCGGATAGAAATTGAGTCGAACAAGATTCAAGCTCTTTTAAGTTGTATTCTCCACCAGGGAGTAGACTGATAATGACATAAAATTAAAGAATTAAATGTGAACATTTAGCAGACTTGACAAAACGAACCTGTCTTTTAATAGGCAAATGGCCATGATTTCCACTGAGGCAAAAAGTGGCCAGTGAACGGCAGACATAATATAGCCATCCAGGGAACACATTTGTCAGTCTTTTTAAGACTTTAAAATGGATTTTCTGGTGGCTTTTTTATCCTTTTGTTGTTAGTGAAGACGATTCACTGCACATCTTTCTAGCTAGTTTCTCTCAGAGGGTTTATGAAAAGAAAGAAACATAAAAGCCGCTCGTCTAAACTTTTTCTTGGCAAAGTGAGAAAGGAGTGCTTATAGGAGGAGCTGTGAAAGGAAATGACCCAAATAAAAGAAAAACATGAGATATATCTTGAGAAAATGTGTAGATGAGCATTAGCATTTGTGCCATGATCACAGATGAAGATTGGAAAATATAGAAAATATATATATAAACACATAGCATCTCAACCGTGGTTGCTGACTGACCATCATGAAACATAATATTTTTAAAGATTTATTATATTTTAAATATATATTTCACTTCAAGGTTATAGTTAAAAAACCTGGACAGCTAAAAATGTTCCAAAACACGGCTATACCACGAGCTGGTGATGTTGTGCGTTTGCTAGGTTATGTTAACATTTGACCAGCAATTATGTTTGGAATAAACTGCTAATGTTTGTGTGAACAAGGATGCGTGTGTCCCAAAGTCAAGTTCAAGGTGGTACGGAAATGAGAAATGTGACGGTGAAGATTGCCTGAGAAATTCCTCTCAACATTCCCTTGACCCAATTCAGAGTTGCATTGTCCAGATTAAATGAAATAAACACAATTTCCTCATTCAGTAGAGTTGGTCAGTCCAGAATAGCCCTCGGCAGAAGCTCTTGTTTGCTGCTGAATTCAATTTAAGGTTTAATTAGAGTGGATGATGATTTACAGACCTCCAGTCATACATTAAAACCAAGGAAATTCAGAAAAAATGTTAATTAACCAAAGACAACTTCGAGAAACAGGAGCTAGGCTATGTGTAAGAATTGTAATGTGTAAATCTTTTTTTTTTTTTTTTTTTGATCAATGTGTGCATAGCTTAACAAAACATAAAAAACGAGACCTTTCCCGAACTTAGGTTATCTGTGGCAGCGCTGATTTTTATGTGAAGGACTACGTTTTTGCCGGTAAAATCGAAAAAGATGTGATGTTTACGTGCGCCTCTCTTCCGTTCAATGACACATTAATTTTAAAGCTACACTGTGTGATTTTTACCCCATCTAGCGGTGAAAGGTATATGACCATCCAGTGAATATTAGTTTCTGTTCTTCTCAATTCCGATTTCGTTTTAACTCCTACGGTGGCCAATGTAGTCCAAGATTAACATGGCTTCCAGTTCGACCTCGTCCACATTCGACACGGTGCCATCGAGTGTTAAAATGCGAAAGGCGAAGCTTGAATTAACGGGTATGTCCCTCTTTGGCTAATGTACTTTCAAGATGGAGGGGCAACATGGCGACCGACATTAGAACCCCTTACCTGTATGTATTTTCAATGGCATATTATACACTCACGAGAATACTTTATTACTTGAACAAAGTAAATATACATTAATGAGCACATATATTTTTTAAAGAACTAAGTGTTTTTAGCTAAGAATAAACTAAAAAAGTTACACAGTGTAGCTTTAATTACCTCATCTGTCAACATGCGGTGTGCAAACATTTCCACATCGCTATACTGTTTTCTCACAACTGTCATTTTTGTTATTGAGCAAAGCGCGCCTCACATGTTTAGCTACATATATACGTCTCTCTCTGCAGTGTGGACGGCGTCTAGATGTTCATTAACGTATATCGCTGCAAAGGTAGGCTATATCCAACTTCTTTTTATAAAAACGAAAGAGAACTTCCCTGTGAGTACGTTATTTTGGGGCATTGAATCACGTTCAGTCTCTTGTATGTTACGTCAGTGTGAGCAAGAGCGTTTGTCGCTGCAGTTGAACGGCCACCGGTGTCCCTATAATAATAATAATATAGTCTAATAAGGGTTTCTGAATTCTACAAATAACCTCTTTGAGGTGTTAGTAACGTACATGTTTTCAGACACTTCATGTGTCAAACATGAATTTACAGTATAATCGCTACATGAAATAACATGCTATATTTTGATCCGAAAGATTAGCATAATATTCGCTCAACAGCAATGAGTCGCTAAAACATTCCCTGAAACCTTTAGCAGATGATTTTGTGAAATATGATATAGAATAACATGAAATACATGTCCATCAGTTGTATAAAAACGAGTAACTTATGTTGCTAGGCCTACTTGCTAAAATGTTCCTTTAGATGTAATAACGACATTTAGTAGGCTAAGTGTTTTTGTTATATGTATCATTCTGAATATATGTAAATCCATTATTTTTAAAGATGTCAGACAAATATTGGTAACGCTTCCTTTTACAGTACAGTACTTACAGTGTACTTACCTAGAAAGTACTGGGTCATATAAGGTAAGTACATGGGTTAGGGGTAGGTTCAGGGTTAGTACCTAGTTATTACCCAGTAATTGTAATTACTAAAATAAGTACCGAGTATGTACATGGGTAACTGGACTGTAAAAGGAAGCGTTTCCCAAATATTTCACTTTAGCTAATGCACTGATTTACAGGCATCCATGTGTGCAAACTATATAGTTATATTATGTTTCTGCTTAAAAGTGATAATTATATAAAATGAGGGATAATTTGTTGTTACATTACTAATTATATTAGCAGTTTATAAAATGGATGTAACTACAACTGTGGCAGAATCTGCACTTACACCACATTCAACACTGCAAACAGTTCTTCGGGTTTGTTCCTTTTTTGTACGCAATCACAAATAAACACCAAATTTCAGCGTACAGATTTGTGATGAATTTTGTCTTTTAGAGATTTGTAGAGGATGTGAAAGCTGAAACCCATAACAGCAGTGTTTCCTCCCCAAACGCAGTCAGAGATGGAGTGCAGATGAGAGCAGACAGGTGTCCTGAAGCTCTTCACGCAGCAGTCGCTGGGACTAAGGATCAGACAGGGGTTCAGATCGCATCGGCCCGGCCGCTGGAGCCGTGTGCTCGGAGAGGACAGGTATCTCTCTACATCCGGCTGTACAGCGCACAGCTGCCTGCAAACACGACAGCGGAGTCACTCCACACTCACATTCTCTCCTCATCACTGGAGCGCTGGATCAGTCGTCTGCTTTTTTAGACCCACTAAAAAGATTTTCAACACTGAGAGCATTAAGTGATGCACCAATAAAAAAAAAATCCTCTGTCTTTTTAAATATTATGAAAATTTAAAGTGACTGTTTCTATTTTAATATATTTTAAAATATTATTTATTTCTGTGATCAAAGTCTTCAAAATCATCATATTAGAATAATTTCTGAAGGATCATGTGACACTGAAGACTGGAAATATTAATTGATCACAATAAATTACACTTTACTATATATTCACATAGAGAACAGCTGTTTTAAATAATAATAATAATTTTTCACGATATTACAGTATATCTATACTTGCTTACATTTGTGCTGAAACTGTATTTAGGTGCTGTATCACTAAAGTGCATTTAATATTTAATTTTGAATATCAATTGACAATTTTATTTTCATCATTATGTGTAAAAGAATGTTTTTGCTGACTCAGACACACACCAGGTCGCTTATGAATCACCACACAATGGAGCAGCGCAGACTACTTCCTGTCTCACACTATTCACACTTCCTGTGAGGTAAGCTTTGTCTTCCAACGCACATTTAATGAGATTCCCTGCCCCTTGAGTCACTTTCACAGTCTGTGTGTATCTGCTGTAAGACGGGCTATATTTATATAACCTATATATGAATATTCTCCCTGCAGATATGCTTGAACTGTCTTGCTGATATTATACGCGCATTTTCCACTAATCCGCCTTCTCGGAGATCAGCGAACTGAACTAACCAGCGATGCTGATAATTAAATTGGTTATTTAAAGTTATTTTTAAGGTTCAGGGGTGAAGGTGAAGCTAAAACTCTTATGTGACAAATTTCACAGCTCATGAATAAAAATGAGCCTCAAACATTGTAAGGCTGTTTTGCTTCTTGGGGTGCAATCATGTGCTTCTCCGACCTTTATGAACTTAATGAAGTTTAAAAAAACAACTAATCGACTGATAAAAATGGGCTTGTATTTCAGAAAGCTGATAATTTCAAGTGAAAGCGAAATATTTTGATTTTGTACCATAGTGGTCAGTCTTTTTCAGTAAAATGTAACATCCTTTACACAAGATAAATTAAATTTGAGAAGTGAATTTACGTAGCTTTAGAAGCATTTTCAGTCACTTTATGTAGATTTATGGTAACTTGTTCGGTTGGAATTAGAGTTTTGCATTCACAAAGGATGTTATAAGTCAACCACTTGGCTTTCAGGGCCGTAAGGCTGCTGATGCTACACGTTGTCTCATTTACATAAGGACAACATTGACTCGCCTACTAGTCATCTATTTTCTGCATGACTAGTCGACCACTGTAATGTGTAGTCATGCATGGCCTAGTACACATTGCATGCTCTTGATGTAGTATGCAGTGCACAATATGTCTCAAAACATGTAGTTCACGCAAGGACAACATGGGACTAAAATATGCACATGATTGAGTGTAGGTGTGCTCTAAACACGTCCAAGTCTCTTTCATCAAACCTGTTCCAACGCTCCGGTCCAATTCTTCAAACGCTTCTCTTCCTTCAAGTGTCACAAGAGAAAATATTCTTTTTCATGTTTTCTCCTCATCTCACTGGTAAAGACCACGTGTGAGGGGGGGGAAAAAGCGGACGGGTTTATTAGTAAGATGTTATTTAGAATTGCCATGACACGACGGTCCATCCGGGTCCGGAGAGGATAAAAGTGCCATCTGTAAACACCAAATCAAACTGGCCTTTCGTTACACGTCGCAAGACCTGCATGCGTAATGGTCTACTGCAACGCAGCTAAAAGGAGTGTGTACGGACGGGGAAGCCACGTGTGTCCTCAATCCCAGAGTTCCTGGTGTATTATCTCTGCTAGTTTGGCTGTAGGAGATGTTTGTATTTAGCTCCCACGCCGAAAACAAGGCAGATTTACTTCTAGGGTGTCGATAACACTATTACTCAGGGCCTGTTCATTTTTGTGGCTTGTTAATTTAAAGTTAATTGTATTTGCTTAACTAGCAAGTCCTTAATTATGCACCAATTTAAAAACTCTTATTCCAATTTTGATACCACAGCTGAAACTACTTGCCTTTTCAGTTATTCAGTCAAGAACAGTAAGTGATTTGTTCTTTGTCCTTTTTTTTAATTAACCTTAAAAACACAGACAGCACAAGAAATATTAGTCTGCTGTCACTTTAAGGCCATGTGTCCACCAAAGCATTTTTAGCCAGCTGAAAACGTCTAGCTGTGGGCGATTGAGAACACTTCGGCGGCGCAGTGTTTTCTCAGTTGAAACGCTTTGCTCGCTATGATACAGAATATCTGTGGAAGTGTTACTAGTATCTAATTTCACAGATAGGTTGTTTCTGTATTGTTTCTATATAAAAATGTCGATACAATGTGAAGTGTTTGCTCTGGCTCTTGTTTTAAATGATTTTGGGTTATTATCCTTGTTTGTCCAAGCAAAATGTGGCTTTTGGTCGGTGTTGTAATTGTCCCGGCCCTCCTCCACTGTGATTGAACGGCTGGGTTTAAAAAGTGACAGTGATTAGCGCTGCGTTTTCCATAGTTGAACATTCTTCAACTCTGTGTGACTGGTAAAAAAACGCAGCTCAGCGTGAAATAGATGCTCAGCGCCTCATCACGCTCCGATTGAAAACAAAAAATACCTAAAAAGCCTAATGCTGCGTTCACACCGGACGCGAATAGTGCGTCAGGCGCGAGTGATTTCAATGTTAAGTCAATGCAAAGACGCGTTACGCGCGTAAAAACTTCCTGTGGTGCGAATGAGGCGTAGAGCGCGGCGCGGTAGACGCGAATACGCCTCATTCGCGCGTCAAGTTCGCGCGAATTGAGCATCTGGCGCGTTACGCACGTTACGCGCGAATGGTGCACTTTGTGCATTCACGCGTTTGACGCGAATTCGCGTCTGCCGCCCGATTTGAAAAATCTGAACTTCTGCGTCAATTCGCGCCGCGTTAACCAATCAGGAGCCTAGCTGCTTGCTGCTGTCAGGTGGTGAAGTATCTGGATGCTTCAATAAATTATTTTGTAATATGACGGTGGTTCTAATGCACAACAAAGATAATATTTTATCACATAAAACTTGATTTCAATATATGAGACATATTCATTTTGTATTGAATGCTATTTATTCCATATCTAGATTATATGAAATATTATTATAATGTAAAGACAACCAACATATAAGTTTGTGTCTGGACAG
The DNA here is from genome assembly GCA_036326025.1 of Chrosomus eos. Classification (NCBI taxonomy): domain Eukaryota; kingdom Metazoa; phylum Chordata; class Actinopteri; order Cypriniformes; family Leuciscidae; genus Chrosomus; species Chrosomus eos. Next base: position 24,061,794 of record CM070842.1, read on the forward strand.
TGATGTGTGAGAGAGAGAAAAAATCACAGGACAGATTGGTCACTTTTCGGAGGCTGGCTTCATTTATCATCAAAACAAAAATAAATGACAGATTAGGTGGATGAGGGCGAGGGTGATCATCGCTACGAAGCGGGACAACGGGTCATCAAGCTGGGCGTGGGACAGGCGGAAGTAGGCTACCGCTGACAGCGGCCGTCATCCAGGCGAAATGAGCAAATGGTGAAACTCGCCACACTGGGTTCGCCTTCGAAGGGTCTGGTGGACACAAATAAGGCGACGATTACCCCTACGCCGCCATTCTGCTCTCGTATTCAGAATATATGCTATTCAGAGCAAATACAGAGCGGTGACTCTCTCGATGAATGCTCGATCAACATAAAAAAGATGGCTGCCAACGGGTTTCGATTCTGACGCGCGTGACGCGTGTAAATTTCGCTTCAAACTTTTGGTTTTTACACGCGTCAATTTCGCTCTTGGCGCGCGAATGGATTCAAAGTGGTCAAGCGTATAACTAGACGCAGTAGGTGCGAACTTGACGCGCTATTCGGTCCGGTGTGAACGAATCATAAGACCTAATGCACGGATCCAATATACTGATACTGTACACATGCACTGTCTTTCTTGACTGTTTACATTTACTCAAGCCATAACCACCTGTGAAACTTGCCAATACAGGCATTTTTGACATAATTTTGTGTGAATGTCTGTTCAGGCGAAAGAAGACGTGAAACAGAGCTAATTTCAGTATTCGCAACTTTCTGTTCGCGCGCTTCGGATGTGTGTAACGAAGTGAGTGTGAGAAGCGTGTGAGTAACGAATTGAGTTCCCTTTTGCATCTTCTTGCACTTGAATATTTAAATTGGCAAAGCTTAAACTAAAATATTATTAACTTACTAGATGAATAATGTTCATGCTAAACTATATTTTTATCATTTTTGGTACAAAAAAAATTTGACCAACATTATAAATTAATATTTAGGAGAGAAAAAATATAATAAAAGTTTAGAATATTGCCAAAATGTAGTAAGCAGCTGTTGTTTAGGCTGTATGAGTCACATGTCAGCTATAGTGACAGGACAGTTTTGAGTGTCTGGAGCTGCTGGCGACTAACAACCAACTCTTGCTTGTTTACTCTTGTGCACTGTAAAAAATTATTTTCATGATTTGTTATCACAACTTTTTATATTTTGTCAAATCAACTTAGACAATTAATGTAGTTCAGATAACATAATATTTTGAGTTTCTATTTATTAAACCAATCTCCTTTGTTGTATTAACTCAAAGTTTTAATTTCAATTAACTAAAAATTTTAAGGCAACCAGGTAACTTACTTTTTTAAGTTAATCCAACTTTTTTTTTTTACAGTGTGTACTGAAAGTAAATTTGTTAATCCTCCTTGACGTACATTCATCATCTTCACTATATTTTTCACGACGCATCATTTTTTTTTTAAAGTTGGGGGCTGAGCAACGAAGGGAGGGGTGTGTTTGTTTGTGTTGGTTTCAAATATCAACAGTGTTTCTCAGAAACTGCTTACTGCACCTTTAATTGTATTTGCTTAACTAAGTCCAGAATAGGCCATGCTGTGATGTTCCTGGGCTTAAATATTTACAGGAAAAGAGTTTTGCCCCAAGAAAAGGACAGTGTTTTTCTTTGTTGGCACACATACACTTCCTTTAGGGAGAGAAGAGTCAGCACAAACGCTATTTAAGTGTGATATCCTCACTCTTTAATGAGTCGCTGGCAGCTTTTTAATTTTAGAGGCAAGCGTGTGGATCATAACGGCGTCTCTGCGGGGGAACTTACCACTGGTATTTTCGCAGGATAACCTTTGTGCTCATATCCCTGAAATCCACACAGATTGCTGCGGTGCGGCAGGTCTGTCAGAGTGCCTCATTGCCGCTCTCATTATTAAGGGCTGATTAGAAATTTGTGGTCACGATTAAATGTCAGCGAAAGGTCAGGAATTGTTATGCAAATGCTGAACACAAAACATTGTCAGCGTTCGGCTCACTTCTTGAGGTCTGTCATCATTCAGGAGAGGAGGAAAGACCTCGGGGTTAAAAAACGCCCGTCTCCGTTCGAGCGGCGAATAAGGCAACATGTTTTCTCTCTGTTGACTGATAAGTGCCTCCGCATTCATCTGATCATGTTTTCACACGGCTTCGGAGATCCCGTTGTATTATAGACAAAGAAATGTGGGTGGATACAGACGCACACGTGTGTATGTTCTGAAGGACTAGACTGCCGCTTTTGAATGCTTAGATACACACTGACTGAACAATAATACGGTGGTACACACACAGCTCCTCTGCTGTGTGTGTGTTTGTGCTGGTGTTCATAAAGCCAGCGGCTGCGGTGAATCAGTCATTTTGTGTCGCTGTGAACATGTCAAAATATCTGAAAAACAAAATCAAGATTTTTTTCATTAAGTTTCACAGATGCAAACAAAAGTCTGATACATACCATCACAAGCATCTGATACCTATATTTAGGTTGTTGTTGTTTTTTAAGTTGGACAACATAGAAAATAGAAAACATGCAAATTATACAGCACAAATAAATATACAACAGGAAAATGTTTTTTGACACATTGCATGCATAATATTGGCCTAATACCAATATTTATAAAGGTTTATAAAAGCATTTGATGTTATAAAATGTAAAATATTGCAGTACATAATTTTATATAATATTTGACCAAATATAACGCATACACCACCTTTCAAAAGTCTGGGGTCAGTAAGATTTCTATTTATGCTCACCAAGGCTGCATTTGTTTGCTACAAATGCAGTAAAAACTGAAATATTGTGAAATATGTAATCTATTCCTGTGATCAAAGCTGAATTTTCAGCATTATTACTCCACATGATCCTTCACAAATCATTCTAAAATGCGGATGTGCTGCTCAAGAAACAGTTTAATATGCTGCCTAATATTTTTGTGGAAACCTTGATTTTTTTTTTTTTTTTGTAAAAAGAGTAAAACGTTAAATGTTATAAATGTCTTCACTGTTACTTTTTACCTATTTAATGGGTCCTTCCTGAATAAAAGTATTAATTAAAAAAAAAAACTTACTGACCTCAAAATTTGAGCAGTAGTTTGTTATTTTAGAATATACTAGTTTATTTACAAAATGGTTAATATTATTAAAATTAAGATTAAAAAAATATATTTTACAATATTTTCTTTCCCTACTATTAACAATTGGGACACAACAAAAAAACAGTTACAGTTTTTCTCGATTGCTTAAACACATTTCTTGAAACTATGCCTCGTATTCTCAAACCAGTAAACACAAATCCATAACGTCTCACCCAATTCCCCAAACATCCTATTTTCAGGTCAAAATGAAGCTCTACACTCAAAACCATTCACTCTTGCTGAAAAACCAAACTTTGCCTTCAGACAGGACACACAAGCCCTCAAAAATGCACACACTACAACATAGTCTTACACACTGGTGCTATAAATTCAAAACAACATTTTCAAAACTGGTAATTCATGTTGCTTGTGGTCCGTCCGTCCGTCACACCTCCCCCCCCCCATCTTTTTTTTTTACTCTCTCCTATTTTTACGTAAGATGTGTGTGAGCATCATATGACAGTAAAAGAGCACACACAAACCTTATTCAAATATGGAATTGTATTGGAATGGTAAAGAGTGTTGGTACATGCCTCCACTCAAGGATACAATATGATGAACAAGTCTAATAATGTTCCACAATCCACATATGGTTGAAATACCATCATTGGCCTAGAAAGATAACATTCTGGCAGTCAAGACTATAAAGGAGAAAGGACGCCCCTCCCTTCACTGTCACACTCTGCAGCCAGTCTGTGTGACTGTACGAATGCTGGCCTTTTCTTGCAAGAACATAAACCTCATCAAAGACAATTGGAAATGTTTGTCTCTTATTCAGTGATAGAAATTTGTTTGCCACCACGCCTCCCTGAAGGTTCTGATGATGGAGGCGACGGTGAAGCGACTCAAATTTGGCTGTACTCGTTGCCCAGCCTCCCTCATAACATGGACAAGTACATGGCCAACTAAAGTGGCTTGAATTTCATCCGAGACTGCTTGTCTTCTTACCCTTGGCCTTCCTCCTCCTCTTCTTCTCCTCCTCCTCCTCTTCCTTCTTCTGTTCCTCTTCCTCCTCTTCCTCTCCCTCCTCCTCCTCTTCCTCCTCCTCTTCTTCTCCCTCCTCGACCTATTGCTTAATTTCTCTGTGGATCCATTGTTCCAAAACTCAGTAAACTGATATTTATCTTTTATAAAAGATTGTATAACCTTTTATCTATCCATTGAAGGATCTGACTGATGTGTGTTCAATTTTGACTCTTAGTGTTTTCACCTGGGTAATTGTGTGCTAACTGAGCTGAAGCTGTGCTGACTTGAGTGAACAATTTTGAATGCTAGTGCTTTCTAAATGACCACATGGTGTAGGCAATGAGAAATGAAGGGATTTGTGTGTAGAGTTTTGCAGTGACAGTTCAAAAATTCTGACTCATGTGTCAAAACAGGGAATAGTGTTTATAGTTTAGTGAAATGGGTGTGCTTTTTGATAAATGGCATTATGGTTTTGAAATTTTAGTTCAAAAGCCTGGTTATAGTGTTTAAGCAATTGAGAAAAACTGTAATTTAATTATCTAAAATAATATGATAAAATATCTTTATCATTTTATTTTTTTTACAAAAAATATATAATATTGCATGAATATAGTAAATGTTTTGCCTGGTGCCTCAATATCTTTTTAATCAGTGTAAATCATTTGGATTTTGAACCAATGAGGTTTCACTGTGGGCGGGGCTACAGAAAGAGATAAGATAAGACTGAATTTCTGAAAACTGTGAATTGAGTCTGTATATTTTTCCTGTGACAGTGTATTGTGTAGACAGCTGAGATTTGGTTTCCTTCCAAAACAATGGTGTTTTTAATCCCTCTGACACATTTGCACATCTGTGGGCTGATCTGCGATATTTATCCGCTCTACAGCGACTGTTATGCGTATCAAGTGGTGTAATGTAGTTTGACACTGTGGCTCGACGCTCACGTCTCCGCTTCTGGAGTGGGGCTCGGGAACCCTGCTTTCGTGCTGTTGAATACATTTTCTCAATTACCTAACGTTAAATGAAGGGATTTAATATGTAAGAGCATTTGATAGTGAGAGTAGCAGTTTACACTTCATGCACTAGTATAATGGACAAAATGTTTTCTGCTTTTAAACGATAGGAGTCCTAAAATACCTGGAGAAAGCATACCCATTCATCCCATTGGCACTTTTGAATGCAGTTAGTTTTTCCCATTACAGTCTACAGGGGTTGGACAATGAAACTGAAACACCTGGTTTTAGACCACAATAATTTATTAGTATGGTGTAGGGCCTCCTTTTGCGGCCAAAACAGCGTCAATTCGTCTTGGGAATGACATATACAAGTCCTGCACAGTGGTCAGGGGGATTTTAAGCCATTCTTCTTGCAGGATAGTGGCCAGGTCACGATGTGATGCTGGTGGAGGAAAATGTTTCCTGACTCGCTCCTCCAAAACACCCCAAAGTGGCTCAATAATATTTAGATCTGGTGACTGTGCAGGCCATGGGAGATGTTCAACTTCACTTTCATGTTCATCAAACCAATCTTTCACCAGTCTTGCTGTGTGTATTGGTGCATTGTCATCCTGATACACGACACAAAACTGTGCTCTTACCCTGCTAATTGGACCTTCACAGTCTGCTCTTATTGGTTCAATGTGCAATTGATGAAGATTGGCCTCCAGGCTGGTCCAATTTAGCCATGAAACCTCCCTCACTAAAATGAGAGGCGTTTCAGTTTCATTGTCCAACCCCTGTATATGGTACAGTGAAAACATTAACTGTATTGGCAGAAATCTGTTCTAGCAGAACCTCATGGCTGTCATACTTAAGATATACTATTACAAACAGTGGATTTTATGTCAGTTATGTCATCTGGGTAATGGATGTGATGTGATCATATGATATATTGTCAACTCAAGTCACCCTTATTTATAGTGCTTTTTACTATACAGATTGTTTCAAGCATCTTTACAGTGAAAACAGGAAATTAATAGAACAAAGATTGTTTTGGCTGTACAGCAGATATATATGTTTTGATATATATATCATGATGTTGTCATTTTGTTATGATATGTTCTGTCATATGTTAAATGATGTGATTTTATGTCATATTTTATGATATACAATACTGTATGTTATGATATGATACGTTATATCATATGTTGTGATATGATTTATGATGTTGTTACGTTATGTCACGACTAAACCTGGAATTAATTTTTACTCTGCTAGTTATTCGATTTACTTTTTACTGTATGGTATTAATAGGTCATTTATTTTATTTTACAAGGTTTTAACATTCGATAACACAATAGAGGACTTAATGATCTAGATTATTAATTACTTTTTTTTTTCTTTTTTTTTAACCAGACCAACTGTGACCTGGTTTAAGACTCAGTTCTGGTAACTGGATGGTTGCTAGATTGTTCTCCACAAGAAGCAAACCATGAGCCATTACCGTTGTGCCGTTGAGCAAGGCTCTTAACCCCGGGTTACTCCAAGGGGATTGTCCTTGTAATAAGTTCATGGCACCGTTCTTCTGTCAGAACAAGTGAAAGTCATGGAAATAAAAGTAAACGACCCTCAAAAGAAGATATATTCTTCTTCAGGTTTGCGACCTCAACGTAAGTGTCTTACAGGAAGGACACTGGGGGCCTATAAGTGTTGAATACTAATGTTAAAATAAAAAAAACACAAACATTATGGACAAATATTGGCAAAATTATGTATTTATTTAATTATATTTTACTTTTGGTTTTTATTTTTCATATACTTTATATAATGTGATTGGTCAGATGGCTCGGTCTGTTGTGATTGGTCGGAAATGAAACGGCCATTAGCATATCGGAATTTCAGCCACGGATCTTCCTCAGCGCTTGATACACAGTGATACGAACAGTAACGATGACAATGCGAGTACGAGTCTTCATCCTTTAGGTGTTTGAGGGTCAAAGTAGACGTTGTTCATGGCAGCCAATGAAAACCGTAGGCTGGCATTATGCAAATCTGTTACATAGGTTTATAACAGGATTTGAGAATGGATTTACTGACAACTGGTTTCAGACAGTTCAGAATCAATTCTTTCTTTTAGGAGACAATCAACTTATTTGCCGGACACTTTACAGACCTTTTACTTTCACAAACAGCAATATTACACACTGCATGAAAGTAATATTTGAAAAAGCAGGGACAATTTCCTCAACGTTGATCAAGAATCAGCTTGTTTCATGCATGCAAAAAAGACACTCTGGTCATTGCTAAAAGTCTAGATTTTGGTCCATATATTTGTTGTCAGATGCAGTGAACTTGGGAATAGTTGTCTGCTACATTCACTTCCGACTGGAGAAGAAATAGGCTTCATCTGCGTTGTAACTGGCCAGTTTTGGCAATACGCCACTGCTGATCTTGTATTCCTCAGCTAGTGCATCGTCGTACCAAACTGCTTAAATGCTTTTTGCATTCGAGATGAAAGAATGCCCTGTGTCCTGCGCGCTGTGGAAGTCAGAGTAATAAATTAGATATATGATGACTAGCATTTGGCCTCCAAACTGCTGTAAAATTCATGAGCTGGGTTTCATCTGTGCTCTTTTTATTACTGATTTAATCAACAAATGTGCTTATTAATGAATTATTTTGCTCGATTATGCTCGGAATTTCTATTTTTCCTCAAACAAGAGCACTTTTCACACTTTAAATCGTTACTAACCTCATTTTACTGAGGGGTTTGCACATGCAAGGAAGCATAAACATTGACAAAGCGTTTTAAATAACTCGTAAATGTTTTTAAAATTGGTTAAATGATGCAAATGTTTTATTTATATATAGGTGCGATCAGTTTTACTTATTTTAGTACATCAAATTAAACTATTTAACTAATCAAAACTGAAATAAAAATGTATAGAAATAAAAAACTCTAGACATAATTAAAAATGACAAAAACGCAACAAAATTAAACTGAAATGAAAATGGAAATATACTAATATACTTAAAACGAATAATACTACTAAAATAACTGATCTGGACACAAAACGCATGTAAATGCCAGGTGTGCCAATCAAGTGTTTGTGCATGTACAGTAAGTGTGCTGGTGATTTTAAATAAGGGTATACGCTGTTTGTTGTGACGTTTGCTGAAGCGTTTCAGTAGTTTTTATGTTCTGCTCAGTTCTTGAACGTTTGGCTGCAGCTCTTGTGTTCAGTGTGTCATGATGCTGGACATAACAAAGTGTCTGAATGTGTTCATGCATAAAACCCCTCTGTACATTAGTGCACTACACTAGAGAGTATAGACGTGTGTGTGTGTGTGTACTGAGAGAATATGACACAGGGATCAGGTGACTGTTGAGGGTCATTGCTGTTAGTCATTTTCTGTTACAGCTCTGTGGTGCAGGTTTTTTCAATAACGCTGTGGGGACTTCGTTTTAGTTACGCCCTGAATATTTCTATCCGTGGTTCCTTGTCCTGTGAGAGGACTCTGACTCTGGATGGCACAACAGTTTCTCGTTCTGCAGATATAACCTGGTCTGCTGTGTGCTTTCTACATAGCAGCCTAACAGAAGTGAGACTGGCTGAATTTTAAAACAAATATTTAAAATATTTAAAAGATCAATCTTGAAGTATTGAAACAGTGATTGGTTTGACTAATGATTTTACTGTTCTAGCATGAGAATGAAGTGTATCATAGACTTTATTATTATTAATAAATTTAATTATTTAATTGTATGAATTATTTAATCATTATTATTAACAGTTGCACTGCTTAATATTTGTTGGAACCGGTGATACTTTTTTCAGGATTCATTGATGAATAAAAAGTTAAAAAGTACAATATGTATTCAAAATAGAAATATTTTGTTGATAATAAATTAGCATATTAGAATGATTTCTGAAGGATCATGTGACACTGAAGATTGGAGTAATGGCTAATTCAGCTATTCATCACAGAAATGAATGATATTTTAAAGTATATTAAAATAGAAAACTATTATTTTAAATTGTAACAAGATTTAAAAATATTAGTTCGTTTCTGTATTTTTGATCCAATACATTGATGAGCATAAGAGACTTCTTTCAAAAACATTAAAAATAGTAATTTTTCTAAATTTTTGACCGGTACTATATTATAAAGTTTATATTATGGACAAATAATTATAATTGTATGTATTTATTTATTAGGTGTATATGAAGAGTTCAGATGCAAAAGCCTCTAAATGCCATCTGAAATTTTCTTCTAAAATGATCATTTTTATCAAGCTTGTATATTTAAATTCAGTAATTTCACTTAAATGACAATATATGGGTAATTCTTCTTGCCATTTAAGTGAAATTATTGAACTTAAATATACAAGCTCGATAAAAATGACCATTTTAGAAGAAAATTTCAGATGGCATTTAGAGGCTTTTGCATCTGAACTCTTCATATATATATATATATGTATGTGTACGTGTGTGTGTATATATATATAACACACACTACCGTTTGAGAGCTTTGACTCAGTAGGATTCTTTATATATATAGAATTTATATATAATATATATATATATATTTTTTTTTTTTTTTTTTTTTTTTTCAGGATTCTTTTGATATTTAGATTTATTCAATATTTTCTCAGGATTCTTTGAAATCATAAAAAATATAAAAAATATAATAATAAAAATATATACGAATACAGTTTTTCTCATTTGCTAAGGCTCGCTAAATGAAACTGGCATCCGCTTGATCTTCATCATCGTATTATTACCACAGCAGAAGTCTTCTCTTGCAAATGCTTTAACACTTTTTCAATTGTTTCACACATTTTTCACACCCTTTTTCAAAACAGTTACCACAGATCTCATTGAAAGACCCTAAACTCTATTGGATTCACTGTGTCGAACAAAAGGAAAACATCTATAAACAGCTGATAGAAAGTCCTTGCATAATTATAAATCTCTATCCATCTGTGTGAAACTCATTTCCACAACTCTTCAATCAGCAATCGGTCCTCATCCATCTATAAAAGATGCCACCTCTGTGTTGCTATTTGCAAGCATGGATCAAAGAGGCCATAGGCACGGAAGGAGAGGAAGAGGCCATGGCAGAAGGGCCAGAGGAAGGGAGGAGGAGGAAGAGGAGTTTGAGGAAGAGGAGTAAGAGGCCATGGCAGAGGGGCAAGAGGAAGGGAGGAGGAGGAGGAGAAGGAGGAGGAGGAGGAAGGGAGGAGGAAGGGAGGAGGAGGAAGAGGAGCAAGAGGTGGAAGAGGAGCAAGAGGAGTAAGAGGCCATGGCAGAGGGGCAAGAGGAAGGGAGGAGGAGGAGGAGGAGGAGAAGGAGGAGAAGGAGGAGGAGAAGAAGGAGGAGGAGAAGGAGGAGGAGGAGGAGGAGGAGGAGGAGGAGGAGGAGGAAGGGAGGAGGAGGAAGAGGAGCAAGAGGAGGAAGAGGAGCAAGAGGAGGAAGAGGAGCAAGAGGAGTAAGAGGCCATGGCAGAGGGGCAAGAGGAAGGGAGGAGGAGGAGGAGGAGGGAAGGAGGAGGAGGAGGAGGAGGAGGAGGAGGAGGAGGAGGAGGAAGGGAGGAGGAGGAAGAGGAGCAAGAGGAGGAAGAGGAGCAAGAGGAGGAAGAGGAGCAAGAGGAGTAAGAGGCCATGGCAGAGGGGCCAGAGGAAGAGGAGTTTGTATGCGTGGTGGAGGAGCTGCAGCAGCAAGAGGACGAAATCGAGCTGAAGTTTCAATTGAAATCTATAAAAACATGAAATTTTCAAATGAAAAACAATTCTTGACCATGTCATCAATCATAGCTTGTCCTTTAGAGAGGCTGGACAAAGGGTCCAGCCCATTCTCAGTCGGAGCACTGTGGCATCTATTGTCAGGCTTTTTCAGAATGAACAGGTAATTCACATTGTTACTGTAATGTATACCACTATTTCAGCTTTACTGTATTGCCCTGTTAGCAGAACAAACTGTGTATACAGTAATGCAGATCTTTTATCAATCCCATTTATGTGACTGTCATACAGTAATGTAAATTTTGACATGCTTTTTGCTTTTACTTTATAGAATCCACACATTATATATATATATATATATATATATATATATATATATATATATATATATATTATATATATATATATATATATATATATATATATTTATTTATTTATTTATTATTATTTTTTTAAAGGTATTTCCGTATTTCCACCCATGAGTTTCATTTGGTAGCTTTTCTTTTCCAGTATCCATTTGAGTTTGTAGTATCATTTCATATTGATGGCTGTATTTTGTATTTTGTTGTCCATTGTGTAATGATTGATTGAAAGAATAAATTAATTTGACCACAAGTTGTGTTGTTTGATGGAAATATTTGCTTATGTTACATGTTTTTAATGTTTTGTGAGTGTTAGAGCATTTTGCTAACAAAATTAGTCATTTTGGCCATTGAGCTTTAGTTTTATCCTATGTGTTAACTGTTTTGAAAATGTGATGTCAGAGTGGGCAAATGTGTTTAAGCAATCGAGAAAAACTGTAATACAACAATAAATACATATAATATTTGTAGTTAAAAGTAATCGAATATTAAAATATTTGATATGATTTTAATTTGAATATGGAAGTAATAATATTGTTATTGGCAGTGTATTTATCTAATGATGTGTATTTATATATGCAGATGTGAAGTTTCTCATTTACATATGAAATTCTTCCCACGTGTGTGTGTGTGTGTGTGTGTGTGTGTGTGTGTGTGTGTGTAAATTAAAGAATTAATTAAGTGTGTGTGTGTGTGTGTGTGTGTGTGTGTGTGTGTGTGTGTGTGTGTGTGTGTGTGTGTGTGTGTGTGTGTGTGTGTGTGTGTGTGTGTGTGTTGTGTGTGTGTGTGTGTGTGTGTGTGTGTGTGTGTGTGTGTGTGTGTGTGTGTGTGTGTGTGTGTGTGTGTGTGTGGCGCGCGCGCACGCAGATTACGTTTAAGATTAGAGGATCTGTAGAATTCTGTACTGACATTTTGACATCCATAATCTAATAAACTCAGAAAATCCATAGCACTCAAACATTTTTACATTTTTTATTTATATGGAACTCTTTTTGTATCAGTTATTTTCACAACTGAATCAAATGTATTTATAATAAATATTATTTTCTGATGTAATACTGAGTCAGGCATTTTGGAAGACAAATTTTGACATTTCTAAATGAACTAGTATCATTTCAGGCAGACGGGAAGTATAAAGTGGCGGTTAAAAATAGAAACGCACACATCCAGCACTGTCTTATCGGCCAAAACGATTGATCTTATAAGGCAGCATAATTTTGCTGCCAACTATTTGGAACGGGCTCACGTCTGGAGCTTGCCTGTGGTGTTTAAAAATGCTGTGTAGGCCGGCAGCTCCGCTGGGTTTGGAGCGCAGCCATTCTCTCCTGTCAGATGTCTTTGAGGAAGCAAATAGGAGACCAAAGTGACGTTTTGTTACACTAAATGAAATGAGAATGGCAGCGGGATATACGGCCGATAGAGCCCAGCGCTCCGGCTCGCTCTTGAGTGCCACTGACATTTCCAGCGGATGACGACACAGATGGGACTGAAGCCGGTTATTAGTCTCGGCATGTCTGCATTTACGGCCATTTCAACGCTAAATGTCAATTATCATTGCGCTCCTATTCGTCAGCTAACCTTCACTTCTGAGCATGAGCTCTCTTTATCTTTTCACTGCTGGACAACATGACAACGTGAGTTCATGGGATAGTTTAAAGGGTTGGTTCACCCCAAAATGAAAGTTCATTTACTCACTCTGTCGTCGTTTTAAATTGAATTTGAAATTTTCTGTGCACATCCTACATCCTAACTGCTCTTTTCAATGTAATGAAATTGAATGGGCCTGTCGAGCTTAAAAATAACATAAAACACCACTTGTCAAGTCAAAGTCGTCTTTATTTTTATACCGCTTTATATAATACTCCAAGTTGCTTCGAGGTGCTAGACAGGAAAATAATGATCAGTGATGCAAACGGAATTCAATTCCGCAGTTAAAGGATGAGTTCACTTCAGAATTAAAATTTCCTGATAATAAACTCAGCCCCACGTCATCCAATATGTTCATGTCTTTTTTTCTTCAGTCGAAAAGAGATTTTTAAGGAAAACATTCCAGGATTTTTCTCCATATAGTGGACTTCAATGTGGTCCAACGGTTTGAATGTCCAAATTGCAGTATCAATGGGCTTTTAGAGAAATAAGGGACTTTTCTAGAGAAACGATCGGTCATTTTCTAAAAAGAATAAACATTCATATACTTTTTAACCACAAATGCTCATTTTGCACTAGCTCTGCGATGCGCCAATCATTGAAAAGCTTCCCATTTTGGAAGCTTTGTTATTAAAGGGGTCATGAACTGGCTTTTTAAATCTTATTATATTGTTGTCTGAGGTAAACTTATGACGTTCGCTTGGTTTTTGCATTCAAAAACATCAAAATGAATAAGTAATAGGCTATTTTCTACCCTAGTTTTGAGCCTAGCTGAAAAACGCTCGGTTTTTATGGGCGTCTCGCACTGAAGACTTGGAAGTAAACGCCCACTGCTGTGAGTGGATAACCGTTTTGCATTATAATGAGTTTCAACTCACCCCTCGATGCACTTGGGGGAAATTGTTTTGAAAACATCCAAAGTTGTAAAATGGCAACCGGAATGATTCGCCCATACATGTTCGACCCAGAGTCCAGGTGTTTCACCATTCCTGTCAGATCCAGTATAGACAGCACAGCACCGTTCTTTACTCTTAATCGGTCTGCAAATCCAGTCTTGTTTACAAAAACAATCCTCAGTGAAATGAAGCGAACAGACGGACAATGTTTTACCTCATCAGCTGGAGTGGAACGTCATGAAAAATAAAGTTAATCCATGCACTCCTATTGGAATCCAGAGGAAGCTTATGCAGCGACTGTCTTCTTCCACATCCAGGCACTGCACAATATTTTGTATTGCTCGGTAGCTCGATCCAGTTTGTCATCACGAGGTAGGCCTATGTTATTTAGCTATGCGTGTAATGCGCGAATCGGTGGGCGGGGCTAAACCGGCCGTGTTGAAGTAGGCGTTGATCTTCTGCGGGGGTGGTGTTTTATCCTCTTTGACGTCAGAGTTCCCCACTTTGAAAAACGAGGCGTTTGCTGAGGCTGGTGTCAATAAAAGCATTTATTGGACGAACAAGGACGTTTTCAGTTCTGAAACTTGCAGGATATTCTTATAATATGATGACCTCTCAGATGTCAAAAGCTCAAGGAAAAATGTCTCAGTTCATCACCCCTTTAAGAGTGTATGGTAATCATTTAGCACTATCTGAATCATTTACTATTATCTGAAAATTTGTCCAATATTTTTTTTGTTGTTGTTGTTTTTGTGACCACTTTCGTTTATTCATAGGTACAGCAGAGAATGGAAGGGAATTATATTGGAACAGGAACAGAAAAAGTACACAAGAAGAACTACATCACTGCTGAACTGACATGAAGGTAGATCTTTCACTATCAGTTTCAGTCCCATTCCATAAATTCAACTGCACTTGATGCAGTGTTTATTTATTTATTTATTCAACAAACCAGTTTTTTAATGCATGGGAATCAATATCATGGTCTGATGTAGGGAGAGTTCGGAAAGAAGGCGTAGTTCAGCTGGAAATGGTCCACCTACGCTGCTTATTCCTGGCCTGTGCTGTTTCTAAAACAAATAAAAGTCTATTTCTGATTCACGCGGCGTATAATAATCCCGCTCATGTGGAGCTGAGGCTTTTCCAGTGAGGAGTCATTTGAGGAGAGGAGGATTGTATTGCTTTCTGCCTGAGAGGTAATTAATTTCAATTCCATTCATTTGTCTCTTTGCTTGACATTTTAAGCACTGACACTGATGTGGAGTTTATATGGATTAATACCCGGCTCATTCCCGTTGTGGCATTAACCTGCTTTTGTGTATTATCTGAGGAAAACAGTCCCGGACGCGAGCGCGGCTGACCCACATCATTACCCCGAACATGAACAAACATTTACAGGTAATCTCAAGTTAATGTGACATCTGATATTCATTTACAAGTGCGGTCTGTTTACTGTCCTTCACAAGGAACCACAAAACAAAAGACCATTGTAAAATGTAATAAAGATGCTTTTGCTATCAGTACGCAGACTACGCACACCGTTTTGCTGTCTAAATGAGAAAAGGGAGCGATTGTAAAGTTTCAAAGCTCTTGTAAGGGTAATGGACATGGCAGTTAACATTTAAAGGGGGTAGCTCACATAAAAATGCTAATTCTGTCATCATTAATGCACTCTCATGTTCAAAAAGGACTCAAAAGCATCATAAATGTTGTCTATATGACTCATGAAGTCTTCAATCAAAAGGATTTGTTTACAAATCATACTTATTCGTGAACAATCTCATTGAGTAGATTGCTAGCTAGGTCAAAATTGGTCAGATTCATGAATTAATCATTCTGACTGGTTTTGTGAATTAAATCAAAAGATTCATTAAAAAGATTGACTCAAATTAATGATTTGTTGAAGAATCTGGTTAATTTGGTTCTGTGGAACACCGTGACCGGATCATTGAGATCGGTCTGATTCATGAACAAATCATTCAGACTGGTTTTGTGAATCGAATCAATAGATTATTCACAAATCGGACCGATTCGTTTCTCAAACTCCGACTCGACTGTCGACCACTGTCACCAGATCATTGAGTCCGAATCAGTCAGATTGGTGAAACAATCATTCAGACCTGTTTTGTGATTCAAATCAAAATTTAAATTAATTTGGTTCTCGAACCCACTGAATTGACTGTGGATCACTGTGAACAGATCACTGAGTCAGTTCGTGAACGAATCATTCTGATCGGTTTTGCAAATTAAATCAATTGATTGATTGATTTAAAAGTGCTTCGCTCATCAATTAAATGCCGCTAGTTCTTTTGTTAACATGCGGACTGGATGTTTAAGGGAATAATGACTTCAATTTCAGTCTGTTTCTCACATAAAACTATCGTATGTCTTCAGAAGACGAAATGTCTTCAGAAGATGCATGAAAGCTTCGAATTATAATTTGAACATTGACCAGTACAGCCCTCAAAATCTCTTTTTTTGTCATTCGGATGAGGAACAATATGAGGGTGAATAAATAATGCTCGAATTTTTTAGTTTGAACTGCCCATTTCATTTTGAAAAGGCTGCACAGGGACTCTCAGCTCTGACCAGGGGTGGGTTAATCATTATTCCTTGTTTATTCATTCTGAAACGGCCTTGTTGGGTTTTTCCAAGGTCTGTGTGGATGAATAGAGGCTCTCGATGGGAGAGCATGAGTGGACCAAACCCCTCCGGGTGTTGAGAGGCTCCTCAAACAGAGACCAACAAAAGCTTGATCAAATGTTCTCCAACTCAAATACCACAGCCCTCCACAAAAACACAGGGTTATTATTAAAAAAAATATTTATTATGGTTTTTATTTTGCCTGGCATTGGTTGTCAGTTTCAGTGAAGTTTTAGTGTTGCATAAAAAGTTCTGATTTGTTTTTAGTTTCACTTGGAGCAGAGGAGTCTTAGTTTTCGACCACAAACTGTTCCATCTGCCTATGATGACGCATACTTTGTGAGAAACTGTTTCTTTCTTTAAATAGTACCATCAAAGTTTGTTTAATTTGTCGAATTCGCATCAGAAAATACAGTGCGGTACATGCTGAGTAAAGCATCACTCTGGGGCACTTATGATTCAGCACGGATTGATTCGCTCAGATCTCGTGGAAGCCTCTGATGACCACCAACAAATACTCACAGTTTCTCTAAAGTTTGCCAAGTTCATGGCATACAATCTTTGAAATATGTTCAAGAGTTTTGTTAGAGGTCTTTTGGGGTCAACTAAATGAGACATTGAGAATTATTTTCATAAAGACGGCGGCACTATTATTCGTTCTTAACACTTTGCTGCACACTGCAGTGTAAAAAAAAGTTGGATTAACTTAAAAAAAGTGAGTTACCTGGTTGCCTTAAAATTTTTAGTTAATTGAAATTAAAACTTTGAGTTAATACAACATAGGAGTTTGGTTTAATAAATAGAAACTCAAAATATTATGTTATCTGAACTACATTAATTATCTAAGTTGATTTGACAAAATATAAAAAGTTGTAATAACAAATCATGAAAATAATTTTTTTTTCAGTGTGGTTTATTATTGTGTCCAGTTTTATTTATATATTAATAATTTTAATTTGCTTTTTTATTTTCATATTTATTTTAATTTTATTTTGGGTGTTTTATTAGTTTTAGTTTTTTATATATTTTTTATTCAACTTACATTTTTTTCTGTTTTAGATTTAATTATTTATACTTATTTTATTTCAGTTAATTGACAAGGGTAACATTTATAATTTTCATATAATTTAAATAATTATATATATATATATATATATATATATATATATATATATATATATTAAATTATATATATAATATATATTATATATATATATAATATATATATATAAAAAAATCTGCTTTATTTCAAGTAATGCGATATATATTTATATATATATATATTATATATTATATATATATATATATATATATATATATATATTATATATATATCATTAATTGAAATAAAGCTGAAAAATAAAATATAAATATTAAATGATAAAAAAACAAAGCTGAAAATTAGAAAACGAGTGGATCTGTGAGCTGGAGTGAGTGAGTAGAGGCGGGGCTAATTTGCATATTCATAGAAACGCATATACTAAATGTGGCAAGGGTGTAGAGTTACGTTCAAGCTAATTTAAGGCATGAAAAAAACATTTAAATATGTAATTGTGGTGATCAAAGATGGGCTTTAAGGGATACAATTATTGACTACAGGGGGACTTTAACATTTATTTTTTATTCCTGTGAGTATAAATGTCTCATTCTACTGATTCCCATTTTTGATTGTTTAAAGACAGTATTTTTTTACCCTAATGTTACTGATTACATATAACGTGCTGCACTGTTTGGTGCAGGTTTGAGACAGGTTTTGAGCCTCAGTGTGTGTGTTGTGCTGCAGTGTCTGCTGTTGATGGATGGTGTGCTGCTCTGGCTTTAGCTGCAGTGTGCAGCGCTGGCTTCTGAAGGTGCGTGAATCTCTCTCTGTCTAAACGCCCCCTTATTTCAAAGCGGCTTTCAAAAGCAGCATCTTTGTCGTATGTTATTATGATTTCCCAGTGAAGGCCGACAGCGTCAGCCCGGCATCCCGTGAGCTGGTGTGTGTGGCTATCAGAGGACACAGCAGTGCTGGTCACACTACACCAGCAGATGTTGTGTTTCGGACGCTGTTGCCTAGCTTGAATCACCTGTGTTCTCGACAGGCCTGTGCTGTTTTTAACTGAACTCCCAGAATTTTAACTTAAATTCCCCTGTAGTCAATTATTCTATCCTTTAAAACTCATCTTTTATCACCAAAATGACATTTTTTTCCTTGAAATAAAAAGACTTCATGCCTTAAAATAGCTTGAATGTAACTTTACACCCTTGCCTCATTTAGTATATGCGGTTTTATGAATATGCAAATTAGCCCCGCCTCCACTCACTCGCTCCAGCTCAGAGATCCACTTGTTGACGATCACACGTTGACCTGATTGGTTACAAGAGAGTTTGTGATGTTTGTGACTTATGACTAATGAATTTGTACATGGTTTGTCTTAAAGCATATACAAAACACCACATTAAAGATTGATTTTCACCACAGAGGAACTTTAATGCATCTGACTTATTATGAATGATTCAACATGGTATTTTCAAGGAAAAATGTCTTTGTAATGTTTCGAATCATTTTCCTTTCAGCATTTCAACTAATAGGTGTCCACAAAAGGATATTCACAAAATAATGGTAAATACCCAATTTTCACAACCTAATCATGAAGGAAATGCCACATTGAAAGTACAATTCGGCTTTTAGTTTATTTTAACACTAGAATAGACCACTAGCTAGAAATCAATCTATGAATAAATGTCCTAACCTATAAAAAATGTCTCTCATTGAATATCCTGTTTCAATTGGAAATACCATGTCATGGAATGACAATGGATTCCAAATGACATTATTATGTTGATTTCCATGTCAGTTCTTTTAATGAAGTTTCTGTTAAACCAGATTCTGGCAGTGTAAGTCATTAACATTCTTACTTCTGACTGTACTTGAACAGTTAATTAGCTG
>CM070842.1:24086068-24136068 GCA_036326025.1 Chrosomus eos
ATTAATTGAATATATACACATCTTATTTATTCAAAATTTAATATAAATGTAATATATTTAAATTAAATATTAATATATATTGAATATTAAATATCCTATAATAAATGTTTTATATTTATTTTACATTAAATATTTATATTAAATGAACTTATTTATTCATTTATTTATTTTATATACAAATATTAAATTAATATTTATATTCAAATATTTGTTGATTATGTACACATTTTTTCAGAATGTTATTTATTTATATTTCTTCATATTCAAATTATCTAACGCATATTTATATGGAACATTAATATAAAAAATTAATGAATAAATATATATATAATATTAAATATTTATGTTATAATTATATTAATATCAAATATTTATGTTACAATATTAAATATTTATATTAAATAAATACACATTAATCATTCATTCCGTTAGAGCAGATCTTGGTGCTCATGTGGACGATCAGAGTTCAATTCCATTCAAACCCCAACGTTTTTTTCCAATCCCATTTTCCTTCTTTTTTCATTTTCCTTCCTCTATTTACTATGGCGACATTGTCCAAAAAAATGAAAGCAAGCATGGAATACGGCCTGTCAAGACATTTCTCCATCATAAACAGAATGGACAAAGCGGCATTCCTTTTTAATCTTATTACTAGACATTTTGTGGAACGAAATGGCAAAGATTGATGGTGGGATGCTGGAAAATGAGGAAGGACTGTTCACGTTAAATGAACTCCTATTCCCGCTTGAGCTCTCAGCGAGTAACCCATCTGCTGTCCGGTGGAGTGAGTTATTTAGCCATCGCGGGACCATCAGGGGTTCAAAGAAAATGATATCGCTCTGTACCAGCCATCTTCAGAGGGGTTAAAGCATTCCAGCGCTCAGTTCACATCAATTCTCCCACTTGTTTCAAACAGGCACACACAGGTTTCACAGCCGGCCAGGTTCCTCCCGGGAGCCGCGTTTCACAGGACTCTCTAAGGTCAGGCAACACTGCAGCGTCTCTCTCACTCTGGGATACGCCAGCAAATGCTAAATTAGGACACAGAAAGCCTTCATTCCAATAAAGCCTCGGTCTCCTGAGTCAACGGACAAAAAGATCAGGGTTTGCTGGAGGAGGTGGTAAATTATTCATGGCTTTATACGATTTGCTGGGAGCAATTCTCTTCTTCTCTCTGTTACACTCTAGTCATTCTCTCCCTCTTGCTTTTCTAGAAACTTTTCCTCCACCTGCCAGTCAAGGCATCCTGTTTCCCGTCATGTGTTTGACAGGATCTGAATATTGTATCTGAATGTTTGGACCAATCCGAAGACCAGATGCCTAGACATTTCCAAAAGGTAAAGCTTTTTGTTTTAAGATTAAAATTTTGTTGGTTGTTTTATATATTTTCCCAGTCACTCTACATAGCTCCGCCCTGCCAAAATCTCATTGGTCCGAAATCGCTTACTACTGATGTATAACATCAATATGTTTTGATTGGCTGTAATTTTTTCACTTTGCATTGCAGTTTTAGTTTGGAAAATGAAAAAAATACTATTTATTTCCATACCAAACAATAAGCACTCGAATATAAAATAAGGCAAGTCAATTTTGGGTTATTTTGATGAAAAAAAAAAATGTTTTTTCTTTTGATGTCTCTTATGCTTGAAAAAATACAGTAAAACCAGTAATATTGTGAAATATTTTAATGATTTAAATGAACCCGTTTCTATTTGAATATCTTTTCAAATGTAATTTATTACTGTGATGAAAAGCTATTTTTTTAGCATCATTACTCCAGTCTTCAATGTCACATGATCCTTCAGAAATCAGCTTAATATTTTTATGGAAACCATGATTCTTTGACGAATAAAACGTTCAAAATATAAATATTTTGTGACATTATAAATGTCTTTACTGTCACTTTTAGTACTTTTAATGCGCCCTTGCTAAATAAAATTATTTATTTATTTATTAAAAAAAAAAAAAAGTTACTGACCCCAAACTTTTCAACTATAGTGTAACAGATTTTGTAAAATGTGCTTATAAATTGGTTTAAAAAAAAATCTGGAATTAATTGGGACATTGCAACACATTTATTCTCATGTTAACCCTAAATTTGTACAATTGTGTTAAAAATAATCATGCGCAAACACACGGATCCTCCACGGACTTGCGTTAGAAAATATCAAAAGCTTGTGTTGCTGATTGGTCAGTGATGTTTTTAAAGTGTGGCTTAACGAAGGGTCAATTTACATAAAAGGTCAATCCGGTTCAATCCGTGATCAGTTTCAGCCCAACACAAGGAATCTGAGCAAACAAACAAGACCCTTTGTTGCCTGTGCTGAACGAGGATATCTGAAGATTCTCCTGGAGGCTTTTATCTCCTGTGCAGAAACTTTCTAAAGTCACACTGATCCTGGGCTTTGATCCGGAGCTTTCTGTTCTACAGTATCCTCTTCCTCTCCAGAATCCAATCTCTATCTCTCTCTCTTTCCCTGTTCTCTGGTCTTTCGACTCCACAGCATCATAGACATTGTCCCCTCATTCTCGGTCTATCAGACTCGTGCTGTTGAGTCCTCGGCTGACATATTGCACAGGAACATAGAGGATCCATCACTGTCATATACGTGCATAGAACAATGATTGAGAGACAAACACAGAGACGGGTGAGAGTAAGATAGCGCTTGTCAAATCATTGTGTAATCATTATCTGTCTTGTTTTGCGGTGAAAATGTCTAATCAACCTTAAAACAATATAAATTTACATGAAAAAAAGAGAAATTAATACTTTTTTATTCAGCAAGTACACATTAAATTAATCAAAAGTGACAGTAAAGACATTTATAATGTTACAAAAAATCGATTTCATCTGTAAATCTGTATAATCGCTGTTTCCACAAGAATATTAAGCAGATCAATATCAATGTTTTCAACATTGATATTAATCATATTAGAGTGATTTCTGAAAGATCATGTGACACCGAAGACTGGATTAATGAAGGTTTGCATCACAGAAATAAATTATATTCAAATACGTTATTTTAAAAACATATTGCAGTTTTTACTTTATTTTTGATCAAATAAATGCAGCCTTGATAAGCATAAGTGATTTCAAAAACACAAAAAAATCTTACCGACCCTAGAACTGGATGATAAAACAATATTTATAATTATCGCAATATAATTTTCCTCTATAAAACAACGAAACAGCGCTACTTATTAAAACCGCGCCACAGACCATTTGTGACCCTTGACTACAAAACCAGTCATATGGGTCAATTTTTGGAAATTGAGATTTATACATCACCATCACAATATTTGACTTAGATACAACTATTTGAAAATCTGGAATCTGAGGGTGCAAAAAAATCGGAACATTGAGAAAATCTCCTTTAAAGTTGTGCATTTAATGTTCGCGATTGTGCCGTCACTCACAAAAATAAATGTTTTATATTTACAGTAGGAAATTTACAAAATATCTTCATGAAACATGATCTGTGCTTTCTAATGATTTTTGGCAATTTTGACCCATACAATGTATTGTTGGCTGTTGTTATATTATTATAAATATACCCGTGCTACTTGTAACTGGTTTTGTGATCCAGGGTCACATATATCCGCTTGACTCGAACTACAGCGCAGTGCGAGCTTACGAGAGCAAATACTTTTATTCACTGATCGCACTTGATCATGTGACCACTAAACAGCTCTGTGAGAAGTGTTCAAAAAGTGAAGTGTTTGTCATGGTCTGACAATAAAGAGTAGTTTAAAACCACAATTAATAGTCTGGTTTTACTTTTACATAGGAGCAAAAATCTGCTTTTAAACTTAAAAGAAATACAGATTTTTTATTTATTGTGATAATTATCGATATTGACTGAAATGTAATATAATGTTTTTGGCCATATTGCCCAGCCCTTGAACCCAAAATTATGAACAGTAGTGTATCTTGACTTAAATAAAAAATGCTCTTTTTTTAAGGTTTACACAAGGGGAAAAAAACAGATACATTCTTTGAAATAAACACATTTTTCTCCCAAAAAATATTTCCACAATTCGACTATTTCATGTTTTTTTACTTTGATTTTTTATAATGCTTTTTTTCATTCATATGAAATACAAAAACAAACTGGGCTAACCCGCGCCACGAAACATAATATAACTGTTCCAGCCAATTACAGACGAGAAGGATTTGGGGGCGGGGTTTGGGGGGTTAGTGCGTGGATGAGGAGGAGGGAGGGTCTAGCTAGCCTCCGTTTTGTTTGACAATACTTTAAACGTCAACAAGAAGTGACGTCACCCGACATCTCTTAGTGCACCTTTAAGCATAATTCTAACAAATGTACTGACAAAATAACCAACACTATCTCACAACCAATTCGTACGAATTTGTACGAGTGATTAAAGGTGGCTAATTCGTACGAATTCGTACAACCTCGAATTTAGACGAATTTGTCTAAACCCACGTGATGGGTAGGTTAAGGGGCGGGGTCAGGGGTAGGTCATTCATACGAATTCGGCAACTCGTAAAATATGTACGATTTAGCAAAAATCTTACTAATTCGTACGAGTGAGGTCGTATGAATTCATACGAATCAGCCACCTCGTAAAATTTGTACGAATTGCCGTGATATTGAGTTGAAATAACACATTGATGTGTTTTAATGACGTTTTAATTTGGAAACAAGATCAAAAATACTGATAAAGAAATCCAGATTGATCCAGATTCAATCTCTTTCCCGTCTACACTTACATTTTTTAAATTTGCTTGTAAATTTCACAAATAACCACAAAGAAATAGCAAACAAAACATTGAATTAAGCATGAATTTTTGAAAACATGAAATTGTATTTTCTCAGAAAACGTACTCTAACCATTTGTTTTATTACAACTAAATAGGAGAAATTCCAGAGATCTCATTTGTAATTTTTCTCACCCATGGGACAGTTTGTTCCATCAGAAAACAGCTACAGTGATGGCAATGAAGAGAACAAATGTGATTGGTGCATCTTTGTTCTCTCTCTCTCTCTCTCTCTCTCTCTCTCTCTCTCTCTCTCTCTCTCTCTCTCTCTCTCTCTTCTCTCTCTCTCTCTCTCTCTCTCTCTCTCTCGGTTTCCCACACTCCACTTCCTCCCTCCACCTTGTGCCGTCCTAACGCTCTCCCTTCTCTCCGTCTCTCACTCCACCTCTCCGTTGGCTGACTGTAGGTACGCCCTCTGCTTGATTCTGTGTCGGTGTGGTCGGAGCGTGCGTGTGTGTTCATGCGTGTTGGAAGCAGGTGGATCACGGATGCGTCTGCGAGCTCTTCATCAAGGTTGTGTTTTGTGAGGAGTCCGGACCCCGCATCATCATTCTGGATATAATCCCGCTCCTGTGGATACGGACACACACTACCACGGGCACATCCCACTGCCGTTAAACATCCGGTAAGAGGGCTTTTATTACTCTCAGTGAACCGAGGGAGATGTTCGGGTCCCAACTGAGGTTTTTGTTTGTAAACCTCTTCTCAGTTTGAGCTCTTTGCAACTGGTTTGGCATCAAATAAAGCAGCTCTGATTTTTTTTGGAGCGTGTTTGCATGAGATATGCGTTAATATTTCAGACATCAAAGTGTGCGACGTCTATATTTAGTCCGGAGTAATGCTTTATTTGGTACATACGTTCAGATAGCAGCCAGTTTCTCTGCCAGGCGGATCATTTAAAGAGCGGGAGGGGCTGAGAGGCATTCTGGGTACAGCTGACACATCTAGAAAAGCGAACAGGCGACAGAGAGAAAGAGAGAGAGAGGACAGGTAGAGAAGGCTCTGTAATGAGCATCAATATTTATTAGATTTGGCCACTTCAACCTTAATTTCACTCTGTGCGCTCGGAAACTAATAAGAGAGAAATGTGATTAGGCGTCATGGGTAGAATAGCACTTTCCACTTCTCTTCCCTCCAGTTAAAAAGCTAAAAAAAAAAAAAAAAAAACATCCACAGGGAATTTAGGAAACATCCACACGTGACAGAAACCCTTCTCGGATATTTTAGGTTGCCTGCGTGGAGGTTTTAATGTGAATGACTCTTGTTTATGCCTCGATCAATAGCTGTAAGTTATTAATGTGCTTCTGAAGAATGTATTTCAGATGTGTGTATATGTGACCGATAGCTCTCGGCACGTCATGGGGGATATCTACTTCCGACTGAACAATGTCTGATTATTGTGGCCGATGTCACATGATCACAAACACACTGCAAAAAATATGTTTATTTCATATTCCACTGGCAGATATTTTTTCTTGTTTAAAGCTAAAACTCACTTGATTTTTCAGGAAATGAGACTTAATATCTCATGTCATTTAGCATCTCAAGTAAATGTATCTTGATTTTAAAAAAATGTGCAGTGCAGGAGTGTTCCCTGCCTTCTGTTCTCTTAGATACTCTTATCTAATCACATCTGCCACTGTGAAGTTAATTCATTTATGAAATATTACCTCGCGGTCAGAGTTAGTTGAGTGAAATCACGATACGTCCGGATTCCCGGCGTTCTCCGAGAGTGTATCAGTGACTGATGAAGAGTTCTCTGAGACATACACAGATGTTCTTGCTCTTGTTGTGAGCTCATGGTGCTGGGAGTTTGATGACTGTAGGGGAAGCTCTGCTAGCTATGCTAATGGTGCTAAACACATTAAAGACTCATTAGGCACTTTTAGGACATCTGTACATTGAATCAGTTGGCTATTTTTGTTTTCATTTACCACATCTGTTGCTGTATGCTAATATTTTATTATGTTCTTCCATTTTCTCTATCTGAGTTAATATGGGGTTTCAGTCTAATTTAAGAGAGAATGAGACAGACAAATTCAACATAATCAGTCAATTCATATAAGTGGCTGATTATCAAAGCAATGGAAATAGTTACCCAGTTTTGGGGTCAAAAATACAAATTTTGTCTTCATAATCTTTGATTAAAAAATTGCTTTCCTCTTAAATTACTTTACTTTTTGACTCACATGACCAAGTTCTGACCCATTGCTTGTTACTTTTCATGACCCAATCAATTCCCAATGGATAAAATCAAGGCCCAACCTACATTCCCATTGAATATCGATTCACTCATAAATTGAAGTAAAATCTTATTCACTAACCTCCCACATGTTAGTTAACCAGGCTCTAATTAATTTTGAATGTTATATTTGTAATGTTTTTTAATCTCGTAGCTTTTAATCATTTACATTTTTATAATGTTTTAAATTTACAGTATAGATTTTTTTATATTACATTTATTTTTTGATTGTTTAGTTTTTCATAATTTATCTGCTTATTTTGTTTAATTTCTATTTTAATTACTTAATTTATTTTTCAAATTAACACATTTTTATACATTTTATTTTTAATTGAATTAAAACATTTTAAGTGACATTTTTATTTTCTGTAATTTGACGTCTAATTTTATTTCATTTTAATTCTATTTATTTCATAAAGTTTTTATATATTTAACTGTTTTAATAATTTAAAGCTTGTAATGGCATCATTGAAGACAGGCATATATCGAGTCGCATGTGCAGTTGAGCGCGCGCTCAGAATTTTAAAGTGGCGTATCAAGTACTTGGATTATAGTGGTGGAGCGAAATTTCCCAATAGTCAGTGAATTCTTGCATGCAAAATGGATTCAGTGGCAATTTTGTGATTTGCATAATTTCTCTTGACTATTTTGCCTGTTTCTTTGGTTAAAAGCCTTTTCTGTTTGCAGGACCGTAGCCACCATACAGCACATCTCTCTCAATAACGCATATTAATCATTTCAAATCGGAGGATGAGATTAGTGGTTGGTTTTCAGTCTTAGTGCAATCCCATGTCCCTTTTTTTCAATCCCATTTCCCTTTTTTTGGTTGTGTGTGTTGTGCAGATGAGTTTTGTAGCTTTGAGAATGAATGGTTTTGCTCTCACGTTCTCATTGTCAGTGTTATGCAGTTTCGCTAAAGACGGATGAGGTTTTGATGTACCCTGAGGATCTGTTCATTCAGGAGGCCTTGCTCTTGATGAACTGAAGAAGCTCCAGGTGGACATCAGCTCTCCACAGAAAGCATGCTTTGCAGCCTCTGGCAGCTTCATAGTGGAAGACTAATCTCTCTTTTGGCAAAGAAAAGCGACTTCCCGGGGGAACTTGAAGTGGATTTTTACAGGAACTCATTGTTGAAGATGGTTAAAGCACATTCCCAGCCAACAATGTCTTACACGCGTGACCTGCCTGTAGCACACTGGTTCACACAGGGATCTATCAAAGATCTGTGACGGACGGAGAATGTGTGTTTTCAGGTATGGGAAGTGAAATGTGCGAGTAATGTGTGACGTACGGCCATCACTCTGCCTCCAACTCAACATAAAGATCAGGATGGATTATCACGTACGAAAGAGCGAAAAAGAAAGACGGAGAGAGCGTGACCTTATATTCCCAGATCCATCTGTGTCATGTTGGATGTTCTGTGCTCTCCTCAGAGCAGATCTGATTGTTCTGGATGGTGTTGCATTGGGTTGATAACCGTCAAACCCCTGACAGATAGAATCCATCCCTCGTACATCTGTTCTTTTTAACGCGTTTAATGAAAACGGAAAAGTCTGTTCGCTGCCTTTTATCAAAGACAAATTGCTCTCATCTTGAGCGTTTCCTGATCAGAATTCCGAGCCAGACTCTGACATTTAATTTGCTGCTAAATTGGGGTGAGAACGGTGTGTGAATGAACGGCCGATTCTCTGATCCAGAGGCGTGCGAACAGAAGACTGCTGTTATTCATGTCGGAGAGGACAATGACAGCAGTCACAATAAAAGCTTTTAAAGGAGACAGAGGACATTATGTGTAGTCAGGAAGGGCTTTTATAGAGTGCAACAAGGATGAGTCATTAAATATTGCACTAAAAAAGCATTTTCTTAATCAGCATTGTGCTTTCTAGTGAAATATCCTTAAAGTTCGACATTTATTTAAAAAGCATAATTGCATAAAATATTGAAGGAAATGTTTAAATAAAACAAACATATTGTTATGTCTGTGGAACACCAACAGATATTTTGGGTTCCACTTTATTTCTATAGTCCACTTTAAACATTCTACTAACTATAAGTAACTTTGCAACTACATGTCATCTAACTCTCATAGTAGACTTAGAGTATTAATGAGAGTTAATTGACATGTAGTTGCAAAGTTCCTTAGTATAATGTCTAAAGTGGACAATCGAAATAAAGTGTTACCAAATTTTGATATATTATTTTTTTACATGCTGTCCAATAAATGTGGACTGTCACTTTTAAGCTTCGAAATTTTTTTGTAAAAAGTGATATACATGACTTGTGCAGTATAAAAGAATTCAATTTAGGTGAACTGTTTCTTTAAGACTCGTTTTGTTTGTAGCCAATATATCTTTGTAAATTAGTTTTTCATTTATATATATATATATATATATATATATATATATATATATATATATATATATATATATATATATACAAAAACATTTTTTATAACTTGCAACAATCTGTAATTTACTAGAGGTTCTGACAAAATGTTAATTGCTGCCGTCTATTTAAAAAATGTAATTCATTTGAATATTTTTTTTTTTAAATCGGTTTGAATGAATGATTCATTGACTCACTATAAATACTTCACTTGTTTCATTACTGGATGAATCAGTGTTTTTGAACGAATCTCTTGAATGAATGAGTCAATGACGTAAATGTTTTCGATGGTCACTTGTCGCCACCTACCGGTTTAATGATATAATCGATACAAGCGCCAAGTTACTTTCAAAAGGTGATTTCGAACGCTACCATAGATATCAGTGTTTATATCCAAACTATACACTTTTAATCCAGTACTTCTGTGATCATTGTAATATTTGTAACTGTGTGTGGTTGAAAAGACAGTTTGTGAAGCTGTTACATGACAACTTTTCTCTCTGGGTCAGCGGAATATGAGTGTTTAAATGTTCCAATGTGATTTTTGTCAAAGCCTTAATCACAGGCGAATCTCATTGGCATTTAGGAATAAGATTGTGTGGGTGGTTGAGATTGCAATCTTTTACCATTATTTGTGCAGCTCTATTAGAAAACAAGACAAAACTACCCAGTAGGAAAATTATTTTTAGCATTGTGACGTAAATACTCGCATACACTACCTGAACGACTGACTTTCTGAAACTAAAGTAATTTGATTCGTTGTAATTGCCTTGCGTTAACTCACAATTACATTTCACTACTAATGCACAATATTAATACTAATGCACTCATGAAATCATATAAACAAGACAATCTGTAAACACATCTTGTCATTAAAATTTCCCCGCTCCATTTTCTCTGTCAGAATTAATATGGGATTTCAATCTAATGCAAGATAGAAAGAGACAGACAAATTCAACATAATCAGTCATTTAATGACTGAAAGAAACAAACGAGTAAACAAATAAACGAGTGCCTGATTATCAAAGCAACGGGAATAGTTTAAATCAACATGAAATCAAAATTGACCCTTTTTCCTTTCTTAAATACATATTTTGTCGTCATAATCTTTGATTTAAAAATTGCTTTCCTCTGAAATGACTTTACTTTTAGCTTCACGTCACCAAGTTCTGACCCAAATATTCATGATCCAATCAATTCCCAATGGATAAAATCAGCCTACATTCCCATTGAAGATCCTGATTCATTCATACGTTTTATAAGCCATACTGAGAAAATCAGTGACCAGGTTTTCCAGCTCTCCTTTTGTTTTTCAGCTGGTGTTTTGATGGCGTTTTGCATGAAGCTCTACAAAAGCGAGCGCATCCTTGGGTGAACGCACCTTTGAAATCTCTGCCGTCAGAGCTGATTGCTTTTGAAGTGCTTTGGTAATGAAATGGTTGTGGAGATTCTCGTACGAGTAAGAAATGCTGTCGCACGTCTCCCTGTCTCACCTCCAGCCCCCTGCAATCAGAAAGAGGTGATTGAATTCTGCTCATTAACAGCCTGAGCAAAGACACAAACCCTAGTGAGCGCCTATCTAGATAGGGGTTTTAGACAATACAGGCTCATTCCCGACACAAAGGCTGTTATCCTGTTTTATGAAATGCTTTGATTGAGTTGCATGGACTTTGCACAAGTAATGCTTGCGGTACACTTATATATCGGCCATGTTGATTCATTTTTTTAGACATTTTGAGATTATTGGCGTCTTGAACCGTCATGCCCTGCTCTTGGTTTTTGAACCAAGTGGATCTTAGATGCAATTTGGATTGACAAGATGGATTTTAAGTTGCACGATTACTGTAGGTGAAGTTTCCGTTAAAAATGCTGTGCTTAAAATGTCTTTTTAAAAACTTTATCCCATATTTTCTGTTTTATTTTTTACTCCGAGATGGACAGGGCTTCACAAAGCTGCTTTTACTATACATAAATGGTTGCCAAATTCAGTTGCAATTTTGTATTTTTATATATAAATATTTTTTAAATAGCATGATTGGACAGGATTTGATTATGAACAAAAAACGTACTTCACAAAATATCTCGGTAGACATTGGATCTTTCCATTGTCTTTTCACCAGAGTTAATATATAACTAAAACCAAAACTAAAACAAATAATGTTTTCAGTACTTTAAACTTTAACTGGAAAAAAAAAAATATATATATATATATATGAAGAGTTCAGATGCAAAAGCCTCTAAATGCCATCTGAAATTTTCGTCTAAAATTATTATATTTATAAAGCTCGTATATTTAAATTCAGTAATTTCACTTAAATGACAATTAAGGGGTAATTTTTCTTGCCATTTAAGTGAAATTATTGAACTAAAATATACGATCTTGATAAAAATGATAATTTTAGACAAAAATTTCAGATGGCATTTAGAGGCCATATAAAATTTAATAATAATAAAATAATACAATAATTAAAATTTAAAAATAATAATAATGGAAAAATTACTACAAATGTAACTAAAATTAAAATAAAAACTCAAAATAAGAAAATATTCATATAACCTAATCATAATTTAAATAATTATATTAAACTAATAATAACTCAAGTAATAAACGTACTAATTTTAATTTAATTAAATAAAAATTAACGCATGTAAAAGTACATAATTGCGTTATATACATAAGTTTCATGCTCTAGATTATCACAATCATAGAGTATGTTGCATCAGTTAGCTGTTAAATAAGGCAATCCCTGAATGCATTGCAACGACAATCAATCAGATGAGGGAAATGTTGCTTACAAATATAATCATATTTTATATGTACCTTAAAGACAATTATAGTTCTAACTGAGCTTAGTGATATCAATATTTATTTTATGAACGTTTCCGCTTTGTATTTGGTTGAGTATTGATTTACCTTGGAGGAGCACCGGGCGTCATCCAGGAGCAATGAGCTTCACCAGCCTCCTGTAACGCTCTATTAACTGCTGTACTAACATTACAGTGGGAGTATCTGCTGAGTATGAACTATTCAGGGTTACATTAGAAATCACCTCTCAGTCTGATATACGTCTCAATAAACCGTCCATCTGGAAAAAATCCCCCTTCATTAATCAGCGCTGAGCTCACGGTTCAAGAGCAATTTTACAACTCAATGTTAATTAAATAGAGTAACTCGTCGCAGGTTAAAATCCCCGGACATCTGTTCACGACAGTAATTTCATAAATTAATATTTTTTAAAAATGACCTTTCGAATATTAATAGTAACCTAAAAAGGCAAAAAGCCTCATAAACCGTCTGTGACATAATCCTTAACAACCTCAGTATGACCTCACACATTACACTTCCCGAGAGCAAAATCTGCTTAAATATACAAAAGCTACATGAGCGTGAAATAATCTTACGTGTTTTATTTAAAAGCATTTAAACATTAGATGTACTGACACAACCCTCCTGTGTCTTTAGGCCACTTTTGACTGTTTTTGCTAAAGAATACTGTAGCTTTTGTACACCAATTATTTTTTCAGTGTTAATGAGATCATGGTTGCAACATGAGATTCCATTGAGGGTTTAGGATTTACTTTGAAACTAATTTCACGCAGAAATCGATTGAAGATTTCACAAATAATTACAAAGAAACAGCAAATAACATGACATTTTCAAGTACAAAGACTAATAGTACTTTCTAGTAAAACATACTTTTATTTACAACTTTGAAAAAAGTTGTTATAATGCAAATGACTGCTGATTTACATCGTTTTTTTTTGCCCGTCCTGATGAACGACTGACTGTACAATGATAAGTGGAGATTGCATCGGATTTAAGTTGCATTTCTTAAAGGCAGTAGCAGACAGTTTAACTATATTCAATTCAATTCAATTCAATTCAAGTTTATTTGTATAGCGCTTTTCACAATACACATTGTCTCAAAGCAGCTTTACAGAAAGTGCATTTCAGAAATGTACAAAGAAAAATACAGTTAGTTAATCATGTATAAATTTAGGCATAACATATCGCCGGTGTTTAGTCGTCTCTTCACAGGCGTCGAGTCGTCTCTCCACCGGCGTTTAGTCGTCTCTCCACAGGTGTTGGGGCATCTGAAGTCTTCGTGAGAGGCTGGATACAAACTGGAGCTGACGAACGCTATTTACCTCGGGACTAGCGTCCCGAGATAACAGCAGAAAGACAGATGGGAAATAATTAGCAACTATATGGATAATGATAATAGCAAAGACTTTAGATGTGCAAAGACGGTGCACATATATTACTATGAATGGGAGAAAGTGCAACTCGCAATATGGCAGAATAAGTCCCGCCTTCTAAATAAAAGAGACAATCTCCAATTGGCGAAGTCCTTGCTGCCTTTTAGAAGCAATAGAAACTGTCATTATTTGAGCATTTTGAAACAAAACTTATGAGACAATTGTTGTCAGATTTCATTAGTGACTTCAAATATGAAATTTAATCGTAAGCTTGGTGAACAGCTTTGGAGAATTTTATGTTGAATTTTAAGAGTGAGATGACTTGCCTGAAAGGGACTTTGGTCAAAGAGAAGGTGGAAAAATGTTGAGGGTTGTTTGATATAAGAAATTTAAAGGGATAGTTCACCCAAAAATGAAAATTCTGTCAGTAATTACTCTCCCTCATGTTGTTTCAACCCCGTAAGACTTTCGTTCATCGTTCAATTAAGATATTTTTAATTTAAATCTGAGAGCCGGGTCACTCCTCCATAGGCTTCTAAGGGATTGAAACTTGCCAGCCCCAAAAAGTCATTAAAGACATCGTTAAAAGAGTCCAAGTGACTACTGTGGCTCAATCTTAAGTTTATCAAGCGACGAGAATACTTTTTGAGCGCAAAAAAACTAAAATAACGACTTAATTTCTCATTTCCTTTTCTGTGGGCCTCGAGTCAGTTAACGTAGTGTAATTCCTTCTGTGTTGTACGTCAGAACGTAGGCTCACTATTGGCCGACGCTGGTCATGTGTGTGATGCGTGTGACGTACAACACAGAAGCATTACGCTGTTACGCTACGTGAACTGACTCGAGGCCCACAGAGAAGGAAATGATCCAGCTCTCAGATTTAATCACAAATATCTTCATTTGTGTTTCGAAGATGAAGGAAAGTCTTACGGGGTTGGAACGACATGAGGGTGAGTAATTACTGACAGAATTTTCATTTTTGGGTGAACTATCCCTTTAATGTGATCTGTAGACTTAATTTAAAACAAAAGTTCAACAAAAGACCATAGAAAACAACTCTTTTTATGTATTCAGTTGTAATTTGCCCAGTTGTTCCTCAGTGATTATAGAAGAATAATCCGTAGCTCAGTGATTGTGATGCTCGACGGAGTCAGCGTGTCAAACACAGACACCAGTTCAAACTCTGTCTGAGAGCTAATTAGTCACACTTCATTATGAGTCTGACTGAAGGTGATTGTAATAATTACATTGAGGTTTCTCTGTTTATTCGGTCACATAAACCTTTGGCAGTGGCTTCTCCGGAAGAAGAAAAAAAACAAAGGTCATTGTTGCTTTTCTGCACAATAATAAAGGCGATCTGAGAAATCTCTTGAGGTAATGGGCCAGAACCGTGTAAACAGCAGAATGTGCGTCATTATCACTAGAAACGAGAGTGGCCACCTCATGTCATTACAGGCCGCTTCACCAAACAGCTGTAGCACATTATGGGATATCTGAAGCCCAACGGGGACGACAGAAGAAAACCCGTAAGCCTGGTGCACACTGTGGGATTTCTGTTTTTCTGATCTAATCATGTTATACACTTTTGGAAGAATTGGTTCTATATTGAACCTTATGGGCTGGTTCACACAGAACAAGTTTTCATTGTTTTTCTATGTAAACACTCGTTAGACGGACATGTTGCGCTCACGTCTTGCATCTTTTGCATTTTAAAATCTCCCCGCGTCTTGCGTTTTTCAAAACAAAAATGCTTTTCTGTGTGAATGGCCCCTAAGGATTCTGTCAGGCACTTCATATATATAACATTTTAGGGGTTCCCATGATTGGATAATTTTAAGGATTTAGTTTTAATTAATTAATTTAGTTTTAAAGCGATTTTACGGACATTACCTTTCATGTAGTGTGTAATAAAAAGGTCTGCAAAGTTTCTAAGATCAAAGTTCATGGTAACCCTTATAAGTTAAGGCCCTTATAAGTCCGAATTTTTCATATGCGTTTTTTCGTACTTGTGATTCGGTGGCTCTGAATTGTCAAAACACCATTCAAACTGCTTGCTATGAATGCGAAAAACGCAGAAAATCGAACCCTATCCGATTTTTTTTTTTGACGGACGAAAGTTTCGGAGGCAGTGTGCAAGCGTGATTGAAATAACATGAGGTCGTATTTATTTTTTAACGTGCGAAAATTACGGACGCGAATTTCGGGAATTTTGTGCAAGGGCTTTTATTGTCTCCCAAAAGAAAGAACCGATTCTGATTTGCCTGAAACAAGTCTTTAGTGATTCTTAGAGTCTTACTTCCTGCACAAACCTACGTAGATTTGTAACAAATTTGCATAATTCCAGGATGGTCTTCATTTGTTGTTCGCGAACAACGTCTACTTTGACCCTCAAACACTGTAGTTGTAGCTGGAAGAGTTTGGTTCATGCTGTCGACATGTCAAAAAGATGCTGTTTTCTGCACTGCAAAAGCAAATCAACTTTGATGCACTTCAAAAGCATAAGGACTTAAGCTCAAATAAATATGCTAATGGCATAGTTCCCAGCCAATATTTGTGTGTGAGGCCCATATGGGTATGAAATGGGCTGAAATATGTGGGCCCATATCGATTTCCCAAATGGGCAACATGTGCAAGACCCATCTCGGTCCCAGTTTACTGTTCATATCACTGTGTTTGAGGATGATCCGGAGCTGAAATTCAGATATGTAATGGTTTCCAACACACACTGTAAACGGTAGACCAATCACAAGAGACTGGGCCATCTGACCAATCAGAGCAGAGCAGGCTCTCAGAAAGGAGCGGTGTAGTGAGACAGAACCATTTCAGACAAGTAAGAAAGAAGAGTAAGAAAGGATGTATTTTATGAGAAAATTAATGTTTTTTGACCATGGAGACCTGCAGAACTGAATTATGAGCATTTAAAATAGCCTAATGGGGCACTTTTACACTTTTTAATGGGACAACATTTTATGAATTAAACCGCTCGTAAATATACTTTATCGCTAAAAATTTAAATGACCTGTTAAACTAGAGTATTATGCAATTATTTAATACATTTATGCTTATATAGAACATTTTTGCCATAAAGGGCTCTTTAAAATTGAGCCAAGAACCCTAGGGTTGTATATAGAACCCCATTAAACCTTTTTTACTAAGAGTTTGAGATTTCGGGGAAATCCAAGATTGTGCAACATCTTATAAATCAAACTTTATGATATGTTAGCAATATTTTGCACAGAAAAGGGCACAGAATTGTTTTTTGCACAGAATTGCTCACTTTTATAATATTTATGATAACACTTTAAAATAATGTTAATTTTTTACATTGTGTAAATGCATCAGGTATCATGGACGAAAATTGTATTTGTTATTTTCTACCTATGCATTTTAGTGGTAAATTAATATAACAATTAGTATAACCATATTTATAAATTAATGTTATGTTGATTAATGTTGCATAAATCATATAGACAATCTTTTTTTTTTTACTCTTTTTAATTTCTGTGCTCCTATTGGTTCTTCATTAGATGGTTGTCACAGCAAAATACACACTCTATGACTTTCTGACCCAAAAGAACATCAACCGAATCTGAAATTAATTTAAAGGTGGATTATTTGGATGTTGGTGATCATGTCGCACTCTTAAGTAAATCTTATGATCTTATGACTCCCAAAATTAGTCTTAGATAGCAAAATCATACAGTCTGGGGCTTTAAACGTGTCAAGACTTGTTTGCACATTTTAATGTGTTTAAATCTTTAGATGGATGTGATGGCTCACATGAATTTTTGGCTCTGTGAATTTAGTTTCAAATATGGTTTGTAACTTAATTTCTTTCATTTCATTCCAAATCAGAGAGTGCTGTTCTGAATATCTGTGTTTATTTTTTACACAACAGTTCATTACTAAAGTAGTTGATTAATTAAAAATTTAATTTATATTTGTTTTGTTTTCCTCCAGTAATGAACTGGAACAGCGTACATGAGTGGAATAAACAAAGATTTCTAATAAAAGAAACATGATATTAAAATCAGCCACATTAATGTGTTGATAAATGTCCCTGGTCTTTTGTGCATGATCCATTAGTACTTTATACTAAAGAAAAACAATGTTTTTCATAATCTTTCACAATCAAAATGTAATAACTTTCTCCACCTCTGAAATGACTTTTGCTAATAACACCATAGTCAACTTATTAGACGATAATAACATCATGTTGTCTTTTAAAGAAGCTAATTACTATTCATTTATTATTAAAGGAGAGTCAGTGATTGGTCGATGTGAGTCAGATCTTCCACTGTTCGTCTCTCATAATGTCCCGCAGAGATTTAATTTCCTCTGTTTTCTCCCATGACCCAAAAGCTCTTATTGGAAAAAAAGCAGGACTTGACGGAAACTTGAGGAAAAAATGTGCAACTTCAATTTCCTCCGATCTGCATGTGTCTCTCTCATGTCTCTGTGTGTCGTCGTACAGCTCTGCTCTTCTGGTCTCATCAGGGCGTGTGTGTGTTTGGCTCTGAAGGTCTGCTGGGATGTTGACAGCTCTCTTCAGGTTGACTCTGTGTTGCGTAAACAGAGATTAGTGACCATACTGGCTCTTAATTAAAGTCAGAAAGCTGCCAGGGGACAGAGCAGGCCATCAAATATTAATGTAGACCGTCCCCGCAGCGGGCCGGCCCGGCACTCGGGGGGGTCCAGCGGGTGTGTTTCACCGTGATGTGCCGTCGCACACGCTCCCGGGGGATCGCTGAGTGTCATGACGGATCAAATGATGCAATGGAACTGAAGGGAGCGCGAGACGCCAGTGAAACATTCAGATGACGGCCGGTGAATGTCTTTCTTCAGGCCCGTAATAAGTCTATGTTTCATTCTGAGGGATCGCGCCCACGTCTGACTGAGGTCTCAATGTCATTGGCTTCGTGCCTGACTCTAGTGTATCTGATCTAGTGGACTCTTAAGAACGACTGTGTGGATTTATGGTTGACATTTTAAGTTTATGTCATAGGCTTTAGACTTTATGGTTTAGGGTTAAGGAGCTAAGAGGTTAGGATTACATTTAGTCTTTAGGGTTTAGGTTGTAGACTTTATAGTTTGGGATTTACATTTTGCCATTTGGTTGATGCTTTTATTGAAAGTGATTGAAAATGACAAACAACGCAAGCAGTGTCTCATACAAGAACCAACTATACCACAATTTTAGGATTCGTTTTAGAGTTTAAGGTTAGATTAAACAACAACAACAAAAAACTAAAATCATTTTATTTGAACTAAACCTCAACGATTGTAGACTTTGGAGTTAAAGGTTTAGGATTGAAGTTTAAAGGCCTGGTTTCACAGACTAGTCTTAGATTAAACCAGGATTATGACAAAAATGCCACTGATGTATCGTGTAAGTTGTTTTCAGTTCAGACAGCTCAAACATGCATTTCCATAATGCCAAATGAGTTCAGGATTTCGATTGGTCGAAAGGTTTTTTCCATTTATAGGCTTTGGAGTGTAGTGTGAAACAATTTAGATTTACAGTAAGTGATTAGATTTGGTTTTCAGGTTTAGGATTGAGGTTTAGAATTAGAGATTAGTTTTAGTTTTAAACTTAAACTAAGTTACTAAGGGTTTGTGTTTCCAAGTTTTAGGATTGAGGTTTAGAATTAAGAGATTAGTTTTAGTTTTAAACTTAAACTAAGTTACTAAGGGTTTGTGTTCCAAGTTTTAGGATTTAAATGTTGTTTTTAGGATTTACACGACATCGTTTTCAACTAAAAACGTTAAACTTTTTATGATTTCTGGCTGTTCATTTTTTTCATTTACATGACAACGGCGTTTTGGCTGCCTGGAAACGCAAACCTCTGAAAACGTGGAAGTTTTTGAAAACGGTCTCCGCGTAAACGACAAAAACGCACATCTCTGAAGACGATGATGTCATGCACATGCGTATTACTTGTTCAGTCTATAGTGTGTCAGCGCCCTGGCAGCAGAATACAGTTTTTAGTCGTTTTCGCAGATTCGTGTGAATGGGGATCGTTTTGACAAAGGTGTCGTCTGTATGCGGAAAACTCAAAAGTAAAACTTCTCCGTTTTAAGCATATGTAGCATATTGTCGTGTAAACGTACCCTTAAGCCTCGTACACACCGGGACGAATATCGGCTCGCGTTATTCGTCAGCGTTTTTCAACGCGATTTTTGTGTTCACACCCAAGCTAGTTTCGCTGACGATGAGCCGAGTGAACATGCAAATTCATTCCCTGACATTAGATGGCGCTAAATACCCCGGTCCACAAAGTGCTTCTGACACTTGCTTGTCACTCAGAAAAAGAGAGCAAGTTTGTCGCATTTGTCATATAGTTCTTTATTCTCGTTGGTGTCTCTTTATATAGACAACAACAAGACCAGCAGCTCTACATTCATCTTGCCTCACATCTTCCTCGTCTTATTTCTTCCCGGCAGAGTTTAGACGCTATGTATCTTCTTCGCCGTTACGTATGTGTGCTCGGCAAGACCGTTTTGTGTTTGAGCGCCCCCAAGTTGTGTTTTACTGTAACTTCAGAAGCTCCAGACACGTGAGCAAAAGCGCCAATCTCATTGGTCGGATAGTTTTTGACGCGGCGCGTCAAACAAAAAAAAACGAACCCGAGGCGTTTTAAAAAAAATGACGCTTTTACGCGTGGCGTTTTACGCGTCGGTGTGCACACTCACATTTGCGCCCATTGTTTAGTCACGAGGCGTTAAACGTTGACGAATATCTCACGCGAAATTCGAGCGCGGTCCTGCTCTCTCTCCCTCGCGCATATTAATCAAATCAATTGACACGATAGTAAGACCGCAGTTTCACGTGGAGCATTTGGAGATTTTTAGAGATTAAAGAGATACAAGCAGTGCGAGTTAAGCCGCCTTTCCACTGCACACGACAAACGACAGCCGTCAAACCGGAAGTCATTCATTTCCAATGGAGAGTCGTACGGGAGCTGCGGGGATTTCCGATCATATGCGTATGCGGAAAATTCGGATCCGATTTGAGCTTTGGATCCGTTGAAATATCTGAACTTCTGCGGCTAGACCGTATCCGACCGGCCGACCGGATGTGATGTTTTCTAATCAAAACTATGAGCGCGAGGCTAGAATTACCAATATTTTAACTCTTTAATGTTATTCTCTAAACGCTATTCCTGTAAAATCTCGGTTATTAATAATTATGGCAGAAAAAAACAGTTTATAATTATTAAATCATTATCTATATTGATTAGCTCTATAAAATCTATCTGTTTTATTTTAGATCTATTGAGGGGGGTCATTTGTTTTGTGTGGATATATTCGTGCATGCATTACATTCATTCAAATCATTCATTTTACCATTGTGAATATCCGAGGGTAACGGTTGCTTCACGACCAATTACAAAGTTCGTGCGACTGACACTAGGGGGCAAAATGCGACAATCGTATGCGAATGTCGTGTGCATTGGAAAGGCGGCTTTATTCGTGTGTTGCAGTTTGGCTGGTGGTTATGTATGTTGCCCGCATACCGCCTCCCATGGCCGAAACTGGTATTACAACACCTGTTGGGCCGGGGCTAGTAATGCTAATGCTAATTTAGGTTGATATCTCTGCAACACTATAACTTTTCATTTTTTTAATGACATCATCGCCCTTATTTCTTCTCATTCTTTTGATGTGTTTAGCTCATTTTTTGTATATTTTTACCTCAATTATTACACATGGCACCTTTAAAGATTATGGCTTTATGGATTGAGTCTTCATTTATAGGCTTTGGAGTTAAGGGTTTAGTATTGCGGTTTAGATTTAATATGTTAAGTTTTAGAATTAGCTT
This sequence comes from Chrosomus eos, assembly GCA_036326025.1. NCBI lineage: Eukaryota > Metazoa > Chordata > Actinopteri > Cypriniformes > Leuciscidae > Chrosomus > Chrosomus eos. Next base: position 24,107,501 of record CM070842.1, read on the forward strand.
TAGTTTTAAGGGTTTATGTTGAAGGCTTTGGCGTTTCAGTTTTAGGATGCGGAAGTTTAGAGTTAAGGATTAAGGGTTTAAAATTAAGTAGCTATGGGTTTAGGATTAGATTTTGTCTTCAGGATTTAGGTTGTATGCCTAGTGTTTCACAGGTGTAGGATTAATTCTAATGGCGTTTAAAAGTTCAGAGGATTTAGAAGTTTAGGTTATAGTATACTTTTTTTGGTTGGGGGGATTTTGGACAAAAATATCCTTTAATATTTTATCATGACATTTTATTAATTGAAATAATTATTTCTCACTGACCATTTGTGTGTATGTGTGTATATATATATATATATATATATATATATATATATATATATATATATATATATATATATATATATATATATATATATATATATATATTTATATATTTTATATATATTTATATATATTTATATATATTTATTTATTTTCTTGTCTCATATTTTCATCAATGGTATTTTTAATTAAAATCATTTATTTATCACAGTGATGCACATTTTTCATCTTACAATTGTTATAATTGACAAATGTTTGCTGAGATTAACACCTATAGTTTCGAGAACTGCCAAACAATTACTTCATTACTTCACCAATGTTCACACGTTTATATCATTTCTGAGAGGAATTCGCAGATTTTCTTGCTGTCAGAAATGTTGGGGCTTCTATTAATTATGACGCATTAAAGGTAAAGTTAAGTAGCCGGAAGCATTGTCAACAACTGTTATCATTAGCGCTGTGATTGGTTGAATTAAATGAGCTCAGTTACACACAGATGTTGCTGTTGGTGCGCTGTGTCTTTAAGAGGGGGCGTCGAAGCTGAAATGGTGGGAGTAGATTTGTTAGTTTGGTGATTAATACCAAGCCCATGTGAATAGAAAGCTCAGAGTGTGGGCACCACGTGTAATTGGTGTGTATGAGACACGACCTCACAGGAAAGAGCAAGACTTAAGTCTTCTTGCGTGCACACACATCCTTAATGCTTCCACCGGAATGATCTTCTGTATTTCCTTTCCTTCATCTCTGATGTCATTCAGTTGTTTGTGTATTATAGAGGTTGGAAGCATTAACAATTTACGAGGATTGCTTTAGTGCGCCGCGGTGTTGTGGCTCTCAAGGTTGTTGAATACGGCGATAATGATCTTGTTCTACATTGATCCGGTGCAATCATCCCCGAGTTTATATGGTTTTCTTCATCCTGTGTGTCCAGCACATGAATATCAATAGAATTAGAGCGGATGTATCTGGTAAAGTGCATCCTCGGATCGTGAGGCCGAGTGGTTTGTACCGGTTCCTCAAGCACAGTTGAGTGATCAATCCTTTCTGACACACCCTGATGTTCTCTGCAGCTTCACTGCTGGCCAGAAGATCCTCAAAAGTTCAGCTGCACTTCAAATTAAAGTCTTCTGTGTGTGTGTTAGTGCGTGCGTGCGTGCGTGCGTGCGTGTGTGTGTGTGTGTGTGTGTGTGTGTGTGTGTGTGTGTGTGTTGTGTGTGTGTGTGTGTGTGTGTGTGTGTGTAAGGTAGCAAGGTGTTTGAATAGTTGCTAAGGTGTTGCTATTCCACTGAAAGGTGCTATAAGGTTGCTAATTGTTCTAGGTGGTTACCAAGGCATTGCTATGGCATTGCTGTTCTGTTGCTAAAATGTTCTGAATGGTTTTTGTAGCAGATAGAGTGGGTTGCTAAGGTAGGTGGTTGCCATGGTGGTACTACTCCATTGCTAAAGTGTTTTGAATCTTTGATATATGGTTGCTAAGATGCTCTGAGTGGTTGCCAGGGTGTTACTGTTCCACTGATAGTGTTCTGACTGAGGGGTTGTAAGTATGTTTCTCTACAGATGCTAAGCCGCTTTGAGTTGATAAGGTAATCTAAGTGGTTGCTAGGGTGCTACAATTCTATTGCTGAAGTGTTCTGATGGGTTGTGAATGTGATTCTCTACAGTTGCTAAGGTAATCTAAGTGGTTGCTAGGGTGCTACAATTCTATTGCTGAAGTGTTCTGATGGGTTGTGAATGTGATTCTCTACAGTTGCTAAGTTAATCTAAGTGGTTGCTAGGGTGCTACAATTCTATTGCTAAAGTGTTCTGATGGGTTGTGAATGTGATTCTCTACAGTTGCTAAGGTAATCTAAGTGGTTGCTAGGGTGCTACAATTCTATTGCTGAAGTGTTCTGATGGGTTGTGAATGTGATTCTCTACAGTTGCTAAGTTAATCTAAGTGGTTGCTAGGGTGCTACAATTCTATTGCTAAAGTGTTCTGATGGGTTGTGAATGTGATTCTCTACAGTTGCTAAGTTAATCTAAGTGGTTGCTAGGGTGCTACAATTCTATTGCTAAAGTGTTCTGATGGGTTGTGAATGTGATTCTCTACAGTTGCTAAGTTAATCTAAGTGGTTGCTAGGGTGCTACAATTCTATTGCTAAAGTGTTCTGATGGGTTGTTAATGTGATTCTCTACAGTTGCTAAGGTAATCTAAGTGGTTGCTAGGGTGCTACAATTCTATTGCTAAAGTGTTCTGATGGGTTGTGAATGTGATTCTCTACAGTTGCTAAGTTAATCTAAGTGGTTGCTAGGGTGCTACAATTCTATTGCTGAAGTGTTCTGATGGGTTGTTAATGTGATTATCTACAGTTGCTAAGGTAATCTAAGTGGTTGCTAGGGTGCTACAATTCTATTGCTAAAGTGTTCTGATGGGTTGTTAATGTGATTCTCTACAGTTGCTAAGGAAATCTAAGTGGTTGCTAGGGTGCTACAATTCTATTGCTAAAGTGTTCTGATGGGTTGTGAATGTGATTCTCTACAGTTGCTAAGTTAATCTAAGTGGTTGCTAGGGTGCTACAATTCTATTGCTGAAGTGTTCTTATGGGTTGTTAATGTGATTCTCTACAGTTGCTAAGGTAATCTAAGTGGTTGCTAGGGTGCTACAATTCTATTGCTAAAGTGTTCTGATGGGTTGTGAATGTGATTCTCTACAGTTGCTAAGGTAATCTAAGTGGTTGCTAGGGTGCTACAATTCTATTGCTAAAGTGTTCTGATGGGTTGTGAATGTGATTCTCTACAGTTGCTAAGGTAATCTAAGTGGTTGCTAGGGTGCTACAATTCTATTGCTAAAGTGTTCTGATGGGTTGTGAATGTGATTCTCTACAGTTGCTAAGTAATCTAAGTGGTTGCTAGGGTGCTACAATTCTATTGCTAAAGTGTTCTGATGGGTTGTGAATGTGATTCTCTACAGTTGCTAAGGTAATCTAAGTGGTTGCTAGGGTGCTACAATTCTATTGCTAAAGTGTTCTGATGGGTTGTGAATGTGATTCTCTACAGTTGCTAAGTTAATCTAAGTGGTTGCTAGGGTGCTACAATTCTATTGCTAAAGTGTTCTGATGGGTTGTTAATGTGATTCTCTACAGTTGCTAAGGAAATCTAAGTGGTTGCTAGGGTGCTACAATTCTATTGCTAAAGTGTTCTGATGGGTTGTTAATGTGATTCTCTACAGTTGCTAAGGAAATCTAAGTGGTTGCTAGGGTGCTACAATTCTATTGCTAAAGTGTTCTGATGGGTTGTAATGTGATTCTCTACAGTTGCTAAGTTAATCTAAGTGGTTGCTAGGGTGCTACAATTCTATTGCTGAAGTGTTCTGATGGGTTGTTAATGTGATTCTCTACAGTTGCTAAGGTAATCTAAGTGGTTGCTAGGGTGCTACAATTCTATTTTTGAAGTGTTCTGATGGGTTGTGAATGTGATTCTCTACAGTTGCTAAGGTAATCTAAGTGGTTGCTAGGGTGCTACAATTCTATTGCTAAAGTGTTCTGATGGGTTGTGAATGTGATTCTCTACAGTTGCTAAGTTAATCTAAGTGGTTGCTAGGGTGCTACAATTCTATTGCTAAAGTGTTCTGATGGGTTGTTAATGTGATTCTCTACAGTTGCTAAGGAAATCTAAGTGGTTGCTAGGGTGCTACAATTCTATTGCTAAAGTGTTCTGATGGGTTGTGAATGTGATTCTCTATAGTTGCTAAGTTAATCTAAGTGGTTGCTAGGGTGCTACAATTCTATTGCTGAAGTGTTCTGATGGGTTGTTAATGTGATTCTCTACAGTTGCTAAGGTAATCTAAGTGGTTGCTAGGGTGCTACAATTCTATTGCTACAGTGTTCTGGCGGGTTGTTAATGTGATTCTCTACAGTTGCTAAGGAAATCTAAGTGGTTGCTAGGGTGCTACAATTCTATTGCTAAAGTGTTCTGATGGGTTGTGAATGTGATTCTCTACAGTTGCTAAGTTAATCTAAGTGGTTGCTAGGGTGCTACAATTCTATTGCTGAAGTGTTCTGATGGGTTGTTAATGTGATTCTCTACAGTTGCTAAGGTAATCTAAGTGGTTGCTAGGGTGCTACAATTCTATTGCTAAAGTGTTCTGATGGGTTGTGAATGTGATTCTCTACAGTTGCTAAGGTAATCTAAGTGGTTGCTAGGGTGCTACAATTCTATTGCTAAAGTGTTCTGATGGGTTGTGAATGTGATTCTCTACAGTTGCTAAGGTAATCTAAGTGGTTGCTAGGGTGCTACAATTCTATTGCTAAAGTGTTCTGATGGGTTGTGAATGTGATTCTCTACAGTTGCTAAGGTAATCTAAGTGGTTGCTAGGGTGCTACAATTCTATTGCTAAAGTGTTCTGATGGGTTGTGAATGTGATTCTCTACAGTTGCTAAGGTAATCTAAGTGGTTGCTAGGGTGCTACAATTCTATTGCTAAAGTGTTCTGATGGGTTGTGAATGTGATTGTCTACAGTTGCTAAGGTAATCTGAGTGGTTGCTGGGGTGCTACAATTCCATTGTTAAGGTGTTCTGAGAGGTTTTTAGTGTTATTTAGTGTGCTTCCCTACAGTTACTAAGGTGCTCCGAGTGGTTGCTAGGGCGCTACAATTCTGTTGCTAAAGTGTTCTGTGTAATTGTTTTGCTGCTGTGGTTGCTAGGGTGTTACTCTATCATAGACTAAACTTTTTTTTTATTCTCGGTCAGACAAAAATTGTAAGTTTGTTTGCTTAGGAAAGTCATAGCACACTGCAAGCCAAACAAATAGAGATATCGTTCATGTCTGAAGCACAAACAGCCAGCGAGCAAAGTTTTGAATAATTTACCAATAATTTGATCTTGGAAGAATTCAATGAGAAATGTTCATATTAAAATCATTGACTTTCATTTGCACACATCAGTATCTTGCCAAAGCTGAAGGAGACATCCGAGAACACTAGAAGAATAATCAGGAAACTTGAGCCTCCGTTTGCACTCCATTTAATGTCATCGCTCTCTAGGAGAAACAATCGAGATATTAAAGACGTATCATTTGGGATTTGTCTTGCCTATGAGCAAGATTCGATCACAGTGGATTATGCATAAAATTAAGTGCTTTTGGTCAACATATACAATAGGATTGTCTCGTTTCTTTCTCATCTCTCATTTGCTGCACTAGTGAGAGTTTAATTCCGATCTGAGCTGCAGATCAGTTAGTGATCCTAGAGCTGAGAGATATAAATTCATTTCCCATGTACCCCCCTCATGTTCTCCCCTGGTTTCCACGGCAACAGCAGAGAGACGGAGGGCAGTCTATTGGCTGTAAAATCTCACAGTGCGCTAATGAAAATGCTCCAGGAAGTACACACACATATGCTCATTGACAAATTTATATGTGAAATTGCTTTTTAGGAAGAAAAGAAATGGCTCTCACAAATACGTGTCATGTATATATATAATGGTTTTCTTTAAAGTACCTATAATTAATACGTAAATACCATAGTATATATCAAAGTAGCATCTATAACACTGCATTGTGCTTTTTGCGAGGCCAGTAACATGGAAGAAAACTGTCCCGAGGTGAGAGGAAATGAGACGGAACAGGAGATTTGGCTCTTCTGATGGTGGGAAATGTTTTTCAGCTGTCTTCATGGCAGAGCTTGAAATGTTTACCTGACAGCAGAGCTGTTTACACCACAAACAGAAGACATTTTAGACAGCAGGCAGGCATTTCTTGCTTACATGCGTCTGCGGAGTCATATAGAAGACGCTGGTTTAAAATGGTGGCTTCCATGCAGAGAGAAACATGCAATATTGAGATAAATATAAACCTCTAGAGCGTGAACACACAACAGCATGTCTACCTTCAAAACAATGGGCTCTTAGGAATATAAAGTGATTTTTATGGGCTGCACTGCCTGCTGGGTAAACATTCTGTCTCCTTAAGACATTCAAAACCCAGTAATGGAGTAAAAGAAGTATGTTGGTGACAGACAATATTATGTTAACATCAACGTGAAATCAAAACTGACCCCATTTACTTTAATGTACCAGGGGAAAAAATGTTTATCTTTGTCATTTTTTTTTTCCATCAGAATGTAATAACTTGCACATCCTCTGAAACTTATCGGATGATGTCACAAAGTCCTTATTTCAAACCAAGATTTTACATTTTACATACAATCAAATATATTCAGTAAAGTATGATAGTATAATTGTTGAATTATGTATATTTTCTAAGAATTTTAACTTGATTGATTATTTTACAGTTAAAATCTTAATAATTTTAATGAAATATTGTGAATTATGATATAGTAATTTTAAAAAAATAAAATATCAATACATTTTTGTTCAATTCTGTATATTTTCAAGAATGTGAAATCTATTCATACTTGACTTTTTATATTATAAAGTCTAATTATCTTGAAATATGTAGGTTCTATAATGATTTTATTCAAAAGTTTAATTTTTGTTGAATTCTGACTATTTTACAATAATTAAAATTATAAAAATATATACTTTATTGATTATGTTCAAAGTCTAATTCTGTTGAAACCTGTAGATGTTATAATCATTTAAATTATATATGACCAGTTAGTATGTTTAAGTCAATTTCTTTTCTAATATGATATGTCTAATAATTCTGTTAAACTATGTGAGGCTCATAATAATTTAAAATTAAATATGATCAATTAAGTATATTAAGGCCCTTTTTTGTTGAGTTCTTATATTTTTTTAAGAATTTTATTCCTACTTATTGATTTTTAAAGTCTAAATCATATGAAATATGTAGATTTTATAATAATTTTAATTAAATAAAATAATATTTGAAGTCTAATTCTGTTCAAATCTGTGAGGTTCATAATAATTTCAAATTAAATATGATCAATTAAGTATATTAAGGCCCTTTTTGTTATTTTTTTAAGAATTGTATTCATACTTAAAGTCTAAATCTTATGAAATATGTAGATTTTATAATAAGTTTAATTAAATATGATCAATAAAGTATGACTAAGTCAATTCCGGTTGAAGTCTGTATATTTTCTAAGGAATTCAATTATACTTATTGATTATATTTAAGTGTAATTCCATTGAAATCTGTAGGGTTTATATTATCATTTTAATTAAATATGATCAATTGAGTATGAGTAGGCCCGTTTTTATTGAGTTCTTCTAATTTCTAAGAATTTTAAATATACTTATGGATTATGTTTAGTGTCTAAATCAGTTGAAATCTGTAGGGTTTATAATAATTTTAATTGAATATGATCAATGGAGTATAAACGGGTCTAATTCTGTTGGTTAGAGATAATTCGGTGAGGCGTTTGCTGAGCGTGGAGCAGATGATTTCTTCAGACGCTCCTGACAGCATTAGAGAGCAGAGCAGCGCAGCAGAAAAATCAATAGCGGCCTGGATAATTGATGCTCAGAGTGTGTATGAAGGTCAAACACGACTGCTGACTTCATGATGCGCAGATTACACTCCGCTGTCTGATATACTGGGATTTGCTGATCAGAATAAACAAAAACTCCTGCGCATTTCGAAAAAAGGAAACACGTGTACAAGACGCGCACGCTGATGGTCTTTTTAAAGCAGTGTCGCTGCTGATGTATTAACATAACTGACCTTGGCCCGTGAAATCTAATTTTGGATATCAGGCTTATGGAAATGACCAGGATCTGTGGCGTTGGGTCCTGAGAGCTTTCCACGGCCTGGGGGCTTGATTTAGATCCACCCACCACATTTAGAGGCCAGAAAATGAATGATGGATGTGATTATTTTACACAAACGCACTTGATACATACTTGACCTCCACTGATTCAACTGGGACGAATTATTTTTGAGGACAAAAATGATGTTCAGTCCATAAATAGAGCTCTTCTGTTGGAGAATTCTGTTGTAGGAAAAGGAAAACATGCTCCTCTGTTGACGAACAGGTTCTGTTTGCTGTAATTAAGGAAGATAATGTTCCATCAGGGGAATTCATTACAGATAACATCTTGTTCATTGTTATTGATGCTCAGAAAGGCTAAAATAAATTTGACTGTTTATCCCGACAGTGCTTAAAAATGACACGCCACCACATTTCCATAATACTATGTTCCATTATGATATACTTGTTGTCAGAGGCAGTCGTTTAGTCGTCCGTTCTTCGTCAGTGAGTGTGACAGACGAAAACAGACCAACGTCTAGTTGTTTTGAGGCGGATAGTGAGACACCACCTGAATGTTGTTATTTGTTCAATCCACTCAATAGTTTGTGCTGCGGTTGACAATTCCATTGATTTTCATGTTTATTGAGTGACTGAGGTGACAGAACGAGTTAAAACAAATGCAATTAGAATTATTTACTTACACTTGTGTTGTTACAAACCAGTGGGTTTTTTTCTTTTTTTTTTCATTAAACATGAAAGGAGAATCTGTCTAGGAGCAAAAAATAATAATATTATAAAGCACCATACAAGTAGTCTTGCTCGCTATATATTCTGATGTGATATGATAGCTTTGTGTGATGACAGACCATAATTTAAGTTGTTATTCACTGATAATCTTCAATGAGCGATCATTGAGTGAGTTGAACTCAAGAATTGTTCAGTTTGATTCATGAACAAATCATTAATGTGGGTTTTGTGAACATGATTAAACGATTCTTTTTAAAGATCAGACTCAAACGATTCATTTACGAATCAGACATCGCTACTTCTTTCAATTAAAAAAGAGTGACTAGGATATCCTCATATATACACTTTTTGTGTTCCATCATACAGGTTTGAAACAACATGAGGGTGAGTAAATGATTTTAGTGATGCTTTTTTACATGTATTTGTTTTAATGAGCAGTTACACGGCAGAATATCTTAAATATTCTTCTGTGAAAGTGAAGTGAAAAGTGTGGTATGATAACCAGGGCTTGACATTTTACTAGTTACTAGCCACTCAGCATTTTCACTGGCCACAATTTTGACATCGATAGACTGCCATATAGAGATTTTTAATATTATCTTTTTCCCAGCAGGTTTATTAGGTGGCTGTCACTTTAAGTCCTGATGCACTGATCCATTATACTGTTACACATGCGTTTTCTTTCTCAACTGTTTACGTTCACTTAAAGGAACACTCCACCGTTTTTTGAAATAGGGCTTATTCACATTCTTTCCTACATTTAGATAGGTGTGCAAATGCATTTTTGTCTGAGTGCATGCATTGTTTTAGTTTGACAGGGTCGGCGCTAGCTTAGCTTAGCACAATGAATGGAATCCTTTGTTGCCAGCTAGCATGTCGTGAGTAAAAGTGATAAAAAAATTTTTTAAAAACACGTAATTACTTCTTGTGGCCTGTGTATTCACAACAAGTACAAATAGCGCTGCAGATTTACACTAGGCGATTTCCTAGGCAGATATTGACTTGGGACTATATTAGGGGGAAGCACAGGCGAAGCACTGCTGCTTAGGGAAGCACAGGCTGATAGCAGTGCTTCGCAAGCAGCGCGACTCTGTCAAACTAAAACAATGTATGCACTGAGACAAAAATGCATTTGCACACCTATCTAAATGTTGGAAAGAATGTGAATAAGCCCTATTTCAAAAAACGGTGGAGTGTTCCTTTAAAACATTACACGTACAGGACTGTGTTAACAAGAATACTAGCCAAGACCGGCATTTTTACATTATTTTGTGTTAGTTCGGTTTTCGCTGCTTATTGCGCTTAAACAATGTAGTGCTGAGAGACGGCTTTATGTGCGCACACTTTGGGTGTGAGCATAACATCTGCGGGAATGTATAAAAAGATGCGTTATCCCACTCTGAAATTCAAGCCCTGTACCACCAACAATATTCAACCGAGAAAATGAAACGAGTGAGTGAGGAGAGGCGGGTTTGTGTCACTCGCTGTCTGAGAGAAAGAGCAGCTGGTATCGTGTATCTGTTCTGCGGAAAATGAGTATTGGAAGCGTTTTAGTATCGGTATGCATCAAAAAAAATCTTTGGCAACACTACATTTCACTTAGTTTATTATTTCAGATTTCCTTTTAAAAGGATACAATTGAAAAATGTATACAGTATTATATATAAAATTCAACCTGCCAAAGTGGCTAGTAGGAATGACTGCGTTACCCTCCACTGTCACACACATTTGTCCATGTCAAGCCCTGATAGTAACCCATACTAATGTCCTCTGCATTTAACCCATCCAATTTAGTGCACACATATTAGGAGTTGTGAGTAGTGAATACACATACTGCAAACCGCAGACCTTTTGCTGTGGAAGCAATTGGGTCAGTCATATCCTGATGGAATTGAGATTTGAACCCGAAACCTTTAGGTTACCAGTCTGACTCTCTAACCATTAGTCTATGACTGCCCACGCTGGCATGTGTTGCTGCTCTTGTGTGTGATTGTGGAGATGTTGGTTATTTCTCTCTGTCTTCCTGGACGTTAAGAGCAGAGCGGGGTGTTCAGCATCGCGGCTTGTGATGAATGGATGTTCTGATTTGACGCAGACTCTGCAATCGCTTTCCTGCTGCGGTGCTGTTGAAAGCCGCTGCGTTCTGAAGGACATTTAGGTGAAAAAAAGGACATTTCCCAGCTGTTCTCTCGGCTCTTCAGCCCTTCGTTTGTCTGTGTGCTTGAAAAACACGGTGTGTGGCTGGTACATGTTCATGCAGCGCATTTAAAAAGTGTTTTAGAGCTATTTTGTGGCTTACAACCATTCAGCACAAAACGAAGTCTCAGATCAAGCACATCCCTGAATTACAGTTTTTAAAACACTTATATACACTATTACAAACTCAAACTCACATGATGCTTCAGATTTTTAGGCTTGTTAGTCTATTACATATATACTAGAAATGTCAACTAATTCAAATTAAACAAGTGTTATATTATATTATATTACATTATATTATATTATTACGGAAGCCCTAAGAGGCCATTATTATTTTTCTTTCTCGTGATATCGACACAAGTTGTTTTCTCGTGAATTCAACTTAATTTTCTTGTGATCTTGACATAAACAAAAGCTGTTTTCTCGTTATCACGACTTTATATTATATTACATTTTAAATCTAATTAACATTTTTAGATTTTATTTTAATAATAATAAGAATTATTATTTATATTTTATAACTTATTATTATTATTATTATTGTTCTTATAATTATTATATAAATATCGGGATTTTATATTTTATTATTTTTTATTAAATACAATGTTTTAACCATTTCAATACCACTTCCAAAATATTTGCATGTTTAAAAATGAAGTTGCACTACTTTCATGAGGTTTGTCTGTGGTTCTTAGCGAAACGTCCTCCAGAAGAAGCGTCTGATCCACCGGTCTAAAGGTTGTTAAGAGCGTTAAGAATGATAAATGAAGTCTTTTGTGCGACTGAGGGCACTAGAATGGCTGAACTCGCACTCTTTGGCATGTCAGTCTCTCTGAATGGCAGCTCTTATCTCGGGGGGTGATGGCTGGACTGAGCCGTTATTTGCCCGCTGTCAGCGCTGCGGACCTTTACGGCTCACAATCCTCAGTCTTCACTTTCAGGGCATCGATAAGGGTATTCATACAGCGGCGATTCACTTCTGAGCTTCTGTTCAAACACAGATCCAAATCATATCATAATCAAATGAAATATGAGATTTATGTTAGTCTGACCTCAACCATTTCATTTTCAAAACTAGGAAAGCTACATCAACTATAGACAAGCGTATATGAAGCGTATAACAGTTTATAGATTATACACCTTTATGTTTAATTTATCTAAACATGACATTATAATATGGTTTTATTTTAGATTTTTGCTATTTTTTCTTTCAGAAAATCAGTATGAGTTTGGCTAATAGTAGCATGGTATCATGGTGCAAACTGGACTTTGATGAAGGAGGTTCTTGGGGCTTCCATTCTCCTCTCATTCTTCTCTCTCGTTCTTGATTAGCCCAATGAGTCGTTTCATTCTAACTGCTCATTCGTCTGAAGGAAAGAGGAAAAAGCCCCATTGCTGTACTCTCAGTGTGTTCTGCTGGCGAGTGGAGTTAAAGTCCTTCTTTAAGCATTTTTATTGTTCATATTCATGCTAAAAACTTTCAGCAGCTCGTGCCATCTGCTGCTGAGCACAACTCAGTCCTCAGAATCGCTGCATTTGTTATAAAATATCTTCTGGCCTTATTAATCATTCAGAGATGGGATGAATTTCTTTTTTTGTGTGTGTGTTCACAGGCAATCTGAGGCTCTGGAAAGCCATTCCTGTGAGTGTGAATCTTAATGTGTATTAATCCATCACTGTCTAGGAACTCTAAAAGTTCTAAATGAATCTCGAGTTGAACGTTTGAAAATTCTACAGTTCTGATTATATCGGACTAACTCAGACAATGAATGAATCTATGAATGAACCTAGAGTTCTTAAAGGAGAACTCCGGCGCAAAATGAAATTTGGTCTAATTACACATTGTTACCTAGTCAACCGTTATCTGAGATTTGTTTTCATGATTATCGAATGTAAATAGTTGTATCTCAGTTTACAGTTTAGCCTATAACACTAGTATAACGCTAGTATATGGGGCATAGAGTAATGACAAATAAAAATCGCTAGTTAATACCACTAACAAGGCTCAAAATAGCCCAACACTAACACGGTAGCATAATCAGGGTCCCTACATACAAACCGAAGCATTGAGAACGTTGTAAGTGTACAGACAGTTTAATAAGAAGATATTTTATACATACAGTCAACTTCGCGAAAACAGACAGGAGCCATCTTTGGAAAACAGTCTCGAGCAATCGAACCACGAATGCCGAGCCACCTTATCACAACAACTGGCTCGTTCACATCTCACCAGCGCACTTGGCTCGGCGTTCGTGGTTCGATTGCTCGAGACTGTTTTCCAAAGATGGCTCCTGTCTGTTTTCGCGAAGTGGACTGTATGTATAAAATATCTTCTTATTAAACTGTCTGTACACTTACAACATTCTCAATGCTTCGGTTTGTATGTAGGGACCCTGATTATGCTACCGTGTTAGTGTTGGGCTATTTTGAGCCTTGTTAGTGGTATTAACTAGCGATTTTTATTTGTCATTACTCTATGCCCCATATACTAGCGTTATACTAGTGTTATAGGCTAAACTGTAAACTGAGATACAACTATTTACATTCGATAATCATGCAAACAAATCTCAGATAACGGTTGACTAGGTAATAAGGGTGGAACGGTACACATAAGTCACGGTTCGGTTCATACCTCTGTTCAGACGTCACGGTTCGGTACGATTTCGGTACAATGGAGTGAAAAGCAAAACAAAAATGCAGAAAGCATTTTTATAAATGTCTTAAGCCTTGTATTTTTTAAATAAGTTTTATTAATAAAGGCATAGAACCAGTTTATTTGTAGTGCACTGACAGGAGTTTTATATAATTAGTTTATTTATTAAATTATTAAAAAGATGAAAAGACCTTGAGATATGTTTGGTAATTGTACCTGAATGAATTTAAAATTAATTTGCTCTTTCAGATCAATATATTTGTTTTCCTTCATTTTTAGTTAACCCTAACTTTATTCTCATCTGAATTATAAATAATTGATTTCCGTATAAAATAATACTACCTTTAAAAACTTTTGTTAACATTTGTAGGTTACAGTTTGACAAGAGTTTAGAGTGTGACAAAAGCACAATGTTGTGTTTTATTGCAAGTGTACACAAAAGTAAACAGTAAACACTTTGCAGTTTTAATGATGTCCTGTATGAAAAAATGACGGAGTATGCATATGTTTCCACTGTTGGATCGCGCACGAGAGATCTCTCTCGCACGCGCGCAAACACACACACACACACACACACACTGACTGTTCATCGCGCCTCTCTCTCGCACACGCGCGCGCAGACACACACAATGTTCATCGCGCCTCTCTCTCTCTCTCTCTCTCTCTCTCTCTCTCTCTCTCTCTCTCTCTCTCGCACGCGCGCAAACACACACACACACACACACACACTGACTGTTCATCGCGCCTCTCTCTCTCTCTCTCTCTCTCTCTCTCTCTCTCTCTCTCTCTCTCTCTCTCTCTCTCTCTCTCTCTCTCTCTCTCTCTCTCTCGTTTTTGTACCGTGTATTCTACGTGCAAATTCGTGCACCGAACCGTGACGCCCGTACCGTTTCGGTTCGATACGAATACATGTACCGTTCCACCCCTACTAGGTAACAATGTGTAATTAGACCAAATTTCATTTTGCGCCGGAGTTCTCCTTTAATGGATCTAGGCTTAATCTTTTTGTTAATACTAGAGTTAGAACCAGCTATATGAGAATTTTACAGTTCTAGAGTTCAGGAGAGATTTCAAAGAGAAAGTGCAGAAGGAAATCCAGACCTAGGTGTTGGAGTAAACTCTCATGTGGTCGAAAGACTCAAGTTTGAAGATGAGAAATGTACCAAGCACAATGTTCTCTCACCATTCCTGATTTACAATATAAGACACACTGACAGCATTCGGCTGGACGTGCGGATGTCAGGGCAGAAATGAAAGCTGATGCTCTCCATGTGTTTTTTATGTCGTCTTTGGTGCGTTTATATTAGGGGTGTGACGGTTCTCAGTAAAAAAAAAACGAACCGTACTGGGCCGGGTTTCCCGATAACGATATATCTTAGCTCTTAAGAGCGCTCTCTACGTGCAAGGTTACGAACGCTCGCGGCAATTCCACGCGCGTTTCCCAAAAGTGCACTTAACATGAACGCGCGAGAACGCGCTCTACGTGCTACTTAAACATCGCTGTCCATTCGCGAAGTGCTGAAATATAACCTTATATGGAACCATATTCTGAACGTTTAACCTAAAAATCGTCATTTGTTGTGAATTAGAAATCAAGACAAGTCTAAAGCATATACAGGCAGAGGCACTGACAAAATGGCTGAAAAAACAAAACAAAACAAAAAACAAGAGAATATACCTTTAAAAAAAGTCTAATTAATGTCATTTTAGTGGAGATAGAGCGAAACAAAGACTTTATTTTTAACAGATTTAAAGGACACCATACAAATAAGGAAAAACAAAACATCAGGGAGGACATTGCAAACTAACTGCAACCAGCGGCGTTCAAATATCAGGGAAGGAGGTCCGCAAAATACATGGTTTTCGTGCACGTCAGCAAGTCATTGACAATTTTTTTTTTAAATTCATCCCTATTTTGCCCAGTTTTTAAAATATGATTCTTACATTACTTCGTTTATGATTTTTTTTTCATTAATTTAATTTAGATGTGTATTTCTATTTTTTTCTTCCCTTTTTAATTATTTCATTTATAAATTCATTTACACAAAACACGAGTACAATAATAAAGTGTACAATAAAGTACAATCAAATCCTTATATTATACTCACGTTGCACTGTAATTTGTTAAATCTAGATACAAGTGTAATCTGCCGGTTGTCCTGCAGGAGACCTCATAAATGTCTTCTTACGATGCACTTGGGGATTTACGATTACTCCAGAGCACTCGTAGTTCTACGAAGATTTTCAAGTGCTAATTAAGTTACGATGCTTTTGGGAAACAGACCATAATATTAAGATCATTCGGACGATCGTTTTTACGATCAACTTAGGCTTACGATGCTTTTGGGAAACGCAGCCCTGTTCTCCACCCACGTTTCGGGACGTACTTGCACTGCGGTTGATCTCGGCTGATGACGCATCTATAATCTGGTTTGTTGAAAATAACAGCGCGTAAAACAGACAGTTTCACTGTCGATAAATTCACTTGCTGGCTTCCCAAATAATACATTACAACAGCGATAATCAAAAAAGCTTGAACAAAATGGTTACTCTTTGTAGAACATGGCACATACCGAACCATACTGAAACCGTGACCCTAAAACCGTTATACAAACCGAACCATGAGCTATTTGAACCGTTGCACCCCTAGTTTATATGCAAATTGCAAGCTTATTTCGTCCATTAGATCGAAAAATCTGAAAAACAAAACATACATTTACCCAGCCATAGATCCTCCCCTTGAAGAAAATAGGACAGAAGTGGTCGAAAGTGGGCAAAAGAGACGAATTAAAACAGCAGGTGTAAACAGGAATGTGTCTCCCTCGTCTACTTATGATCCAATCTACCAAAACGCATCTTAATACCGGTGTAAACAGGGCCTTGGTTTCATCCCCCTCAGCTCAAATGTTCTGCTTATCTGCGGCCAGCAGTGAAGGTTGTGTCGTCTACACAACCAGATTTATGACGACTCAATACACACTCCTAAACACACACACACTCTAAGGGAATTAAAACCGTATGACTGGACACTGAACTGGACTAGAAAGATTTGTCATGCTGGTCCAGTTAAATAAAACTTGCTCCATCAACATGTTGTGAACCCTAAGCAGTCCTACACACTGTGCACAGATCTGCTGTTTGTTTCCCGTTTTTCCCCATGGCTTGAAGTAAAAGATTTCTCACACCCTGATTGCACACTTTAAATCGAAGATCTTGTTATCCAGACGTCTGCTGAAGGGGGGTTTTACTCACAGTGGAAGTGTAGAGAAGATTCAGAATCTGAGGTCATCAGATTACAAGCACTTTGTAAAGTTTTTTGGGTATTCAGGCGCTTCCGTCTCTTATGCCGTCGTTTTCTTTAATGAATAAGTCATCAAGGCCAGTTACCATTGAAAAACAGAAGTGCTTTTAATGTTCTATGCCACAAGAATTCTGAATTATAAGTTGGAAATTAATGTTGTGGCCCTGTTTACTATACTTCTTGTCTGTCATTAGGTGTCGTGATATTCTGCCTGAATAGTTTTAGACCTGAGGTTTTATGAACCGAGACAGTGGGTAACTGGATTGCTGATGCAGGTCTACGGATTTGATAAAACATCTCAAGTTTAAGCGGAAGCCCAGCTGAGTATTTGATTAGTTGCTGTTGGTTGAATAAGGCCGTTTATATGCTAGAGAAAGCTTTGATAGACCATTTGATGGATAGAAAGCCATAAGATTTGCCTTAAATGGGGTGGAAAGAGCTGAGTGAGTTTGAACTCAATGAATTCAGTGAATTGGATTTACGAAAGCACAATTGATTGTACCTGCCTGTCTGAAATTCTCAGTATTCTCAGCAAATGTTTAAAGCGCAACTTTCGCAAACCTTTGTATGTGTATTTTCTTTTACATTTTTATATTTATGTCCTTTATATGTATGTATGTATACATATAGAAAGTTTGTGTCTCTATATATATATATTTGTGTCTATATGTATGTATGTATATTTGTTGTTTATATGTATGTATGTATACATATAGAAAGTTTGTCTCTCTCTCTCTCTCTCTCTCTCTCTCTCTCTCTCTCTCTCTATATATATATATATATATATATATATATATATATATATATATATATATATATATATATATATATATATATATATATCTTGAAGGCCTGATATAAAGACTGATATAAACATCCACACAATGTCCAATGTGAAATCACATTCTTTACACATTAAAACATCTAGAACAAACTAAATTCAATCATCACTCATCACTGCTGGTTAGATTGCAAGTAATGTTTACTTCTCTGGCCGCTGTTGGGGACGTGTTTTGGGTGGCCTAGTGCAAGGTTTCGATTCATGTCTCCATCACATTAGAACTCATTACCGCTGCTTTACTGCTAACGGCGTCAGAAAACACTGTGTCTATTGTGTTCAGATCTAGAGCAGAACTCCATGTTCCATTTGTTAATATGGTCAAAATCAGACTCTTGGTACAAGTAAATTACCAGAAATCACTTCCGTACGAATAAACCTGAAGTATGATTACTGTAAGAATGGAAATATGTTGTTCTGTTGATGTCAGATATTTTCCCTGAGTCTTCTTAAAGTATTTTCATCTGAACATCGTCAAAAAAAAAAAAAAAACTTTAAAACTGTAGTTTGCCAAGCTGATCATAATTCGTAGTTAAATTCAAACAGGTAAATTTACACTAATTAAAATGTAAAAATAAATAGAATGAACTAATTTAAACATATTTACTAAATAGCTATTTCAAAAAGGCAAAATGCCACACACTGATTTTTGTGAGAAGATTCAGTGAATCATTTCGGTTTGAACTTTAAACAAATTGATTCACTAAAATAAATTAGACATTGAAATGTTACATATTGGACCTGAACGAATCGATTTTCTTAAATGCATCAGACAATCAATTTTAATTAAGTTGAACGAACTGATTCATTGCAACTAATCTCGCATTCAGAATCTATAGATTGAATTATTTATTTACTGATTTGGCATCATATACTTTTTTAAGGGTTAGAACCGAACTGCACCCGATTTTAAAAAATGTTTTCAAACAACCAAATTCTGAAGATGAAATGGCTTCCACACACATATAGCTCTAATGTGAAAGCACCCTTCTTTAGTAAACTAATGTTTGAAAACAGACTTTCTGAATCATCTTCTCTTTAATAGATTCATCAGCAGCGTCATTGCAGTGGTGAGTTTGATCAAGTCTTATAGAAATGTATTTCATGTAAAATACTCTGACATCGAATCTTGACAGAATCTTTGGAAAGGTGTCACACACAATAAATGCCCTTTGAGAATGTAAAATGTGAACCTTCAAACAGACGAGCGTGAGAGCAAAGAGCACAGCAGGGCTCCTGTCAAGGAGAAAGATTTCAGAGTTTTTCGGTTACTGTAGAGGATGTCATTTTCCCCTGAACACGGCCACGCTAAGGCAGGTGTTCAGAGGGAGTTGAAGTCAGCTGTGAATAGAAATGTTTCTGCCTGGAGGAGGAGGGCAAGAGGCCAGCGAGTTCTGCCTTCACACACTCTGCTGTTGTTACTCACACTTCCTTGACTCTTAGCTCCGCCCACCAGCCCCTGCTTCAGCGCTAAGCCCCACCCAGGGCTGGACTGGCCATCGGGCATTTCGGGCATTTGCCCGGTGGGCCGACGTGCTATTTGGGCCGATACATCTCAAACTTTAAAAAAAAAATTTAAAAAAAAGTTTTTTTTTATCTGACCGGCCCATAAAACTCGTACATCGGCGGCCCATTCGTTTAGTTTTGATTAATTGGCGGCGCTGGGAAAAAGTCAGTAGGTTTTGTTTTTCTCAGACCGGCCCATGAAACGCGTAGATCAGCGGCCCATTGGTTATTTTCTTGATTGACACTGGGCTGGTCCAATCACACCTTGAAACACCTCACCCTTTGGGCTCTGAGCGAGCCGCCAGAGCCGGCAGTATCTGTTTAAATCGTCAGAGCGATGGAGAAGAAACGCAAGAAAAGTGCAGGGAAATAGCGTGAAAAAAGAATCAGGCCCTTCAAGTGGCTGATGAGGAGTGAGGAGGATCAGGAGAGAAATGAGTGAGTGTAGAGGACTGTGGTGAGCAGAACTAGGCTACTTTAACACCTATAGGCTGTGTAGAACCCATTACATTATTTCCACATAGTTGATTACGCATTTTACTAGAATTGTAATGAGACGCGTTTGGAAACCATGTTTTCCGCCAAAATAAAAGTTTGATGCAGTTTCTGTCAAAATAAAAGATCACGTGTTTCTCTATAAGTATAGAAATTAGTACGAAACTAATTATGAAAGTTTCTTTTATTTTTCAGTGCATTTGTTTTACAATACATGTATATTACTGTCAAGGGATTAATATTATAACTATTATTATGTAGTAGTGTAATGTAGACAGACACTATATCATAACTAAAAGAGGAATGCGTTTTTCTTTGTTCAATTTGCACACTGAATATGGGTTGGAGCTCTTAATTTTTACTCTTAAAGTGCACCAGATGGCTGAATTTAACATTAAAAAGCAAAAAATTTTCTTTCGGGGGGGGGGGGGGGGGGGGGGGGGGGGATGGGGGGGTGGTTGGGGGGGGGGGCATGCCCCCGAACCCCCCTAGACGGATCAGGGTACACCCACCACAGATTTACCAAAAATCCTGTATGAAACACTTGTATTGCTATGCCAATGCAACTTATACAGTATCTTGTTTTAGGATTAATCACTGTGTAGTGTAGCCTACTTCAATTGTATTTTACAAGTAGTAGTTATTTCATCTGTTAAATCTCACTCATTCCTACTCACTCATTATGGCATTAGTGGTTTTAAGGGATATGAGATGATAAACATATTCAAGGACGTGCAAAGATTTGTGAAAAAAAGAAAAAGATTTGTGTTTATGATCTAGTGGGCCGGTCTGGGCCAAAATGCCCGGGCCGATTTTTCGTCCCAGTCCAGCCCTGATAGCCCATCCTAATCATCTCATCCCTGTCTGGCTGTTTTCAGCAGTTTGAAGACAATCTTTCATGTTCGGCGAACATCCGACGCCGTCCACACTGCTGAGAGAGATGTTTAGATGAATGTGTAAATATGTGCTGCGCACTTTCCACTCAATAACAAACACACAGAAAACCGCAAGCATTTTAATAAAGCATAAGAAAAGCTTCTGATCATAGCAACATGGATATGTTTGCAAGAGATCTGCAATTCGGCACTCTAGTAAAGTCACATCACGCTTATTTATGTAGCACTTTATATAATAGATTGCTTAAAATCAAGCAGCTTTGCTGTATTAAACATGAAAAACAGTGTCAGTGTCTCATTTCATCAGAAGTACAACTTAATTTTCTACTACAAAGCAGTTCTCCAGTGTGTTCATGTTTTTATCCGCAGACGCCTGACCTCGACGGACTGAACAAGAGAAATGAACATAAAAATGTCCACGTGAAAGAAGGCGGAGCCTTTGCGCACACCTACCTATTATGTAATCGCCACGGACCAATGGTAGTACAAAGGTGTTTATCAGTCGTAGCGAACTTTTCAGGAACGTTCGCTTTGGCAAGATGTTTCAAACTCCCAAAACGAGCTCCAAACAAACTTCGTTTTGGCCTGATTTCGTTCTAAATGAGGTCATAGCAGTTCGTTCTTCACAAGGGCTTTTTTAGCAGCTCAGTTGTTAGCTGAGCACTGAGCACCATTGAGATGAATGAGAACTCTTAATAGTAAGCTTTCACCCACATAGCCTGACAGTCCAATCAGCAATCCCCTGATTGTCCGTAAGCCCCGCCTCCAGTCCCGTCCCATTCTATTCATATGTGCCAGAATCTGAGGTCCACATTGCCACACATCTCACTGGCAAGATTAGACTCCATTGTATGGAGAGTGAACAGGCAATAGGCCTGTCAGCTTTCTGGCGCCCAGGGAATAATTATGCTTGGACTGATAGATGGCCGTAACTGCGGAAGAAGAATGGAGTAATTCTCATATGTGCCCTACCACAAAATGCCGGCGGCCATTAACTGGAATGATGGGGAATTAAATTCTCCCCAGTATTTTAACAGGATCTCATTTGCAGCGGAAAGCCGAAATATTGCGGCGTACCTCTCAATTGTGCCATTTGATTCCAGCGGCCTCTGAATGGCGCTCGGTGTGGGGTAATCACTCTCCCCTGTGCGTGACACACGGGACAGCTGGGGGATCAGAAATGCTTGTAATGCTGTTAAGTAATTAAAAGAGATCCAGTCAAATAGATCAATGAGGATGTGTTGGGTTTAAAGTGGGTGGGTGTCTGTTAATGTGTTTTTAAAGGGACCATGCCATTAATATTCTTGTTATCATTTACTCACCCTCGTTTCAAACCCTGTAGGACTTTTCATAAGCGTCATAAAATTAGTCCCAACGTCTCGTACATTATAAGTCTTCGTAAGTCAATTTACCAAATCGAACCTTATTTAAAGTGTTGTCACTTAAAGTTGTTAGTCACAGAAAATCTTGACATCTGCTCTAGCTAAAGCTATCTTGACCTGGTTGTCGGCCAGAAAAGTTATCGGGCCACACGTGCATTCTGACTAAGAAGAATTTAAGAGCTTTAATTTCCAACTCCTAAAACATCTGATATCCTGATGCGTTTAATCGTCTCTGTGCCGACTGATCAGAGAGCATTTTCTGTCTGTAAGAATGTTTATGATTTATCTCAGCATTAGATTAAACTCCTTTCCCGTGAGGATTCGTGTCAAGTTGAGCAATAACTCAAAAGCTCATTAATTAGACTTCCGTTTGATTGCTTTTCCAATATCCAGAGATCATGGTTTGGCTCTTAGCATGCCACTCGACTTTTCGGCACAGCAAACAAGTAAATTTATGAGTCAGTAATTGCTTCTTTGATCTTATTGCGGGTCACAGGTTCATTTCCACATCAGGATATGGAGAGCAGAATATTTTCGGGCCGGATCCTTCTGTTGTGGCTTTAAGAAGAATTGTTTCTTTAAAAATAAATGATTTTGTCAGACTCCAATGGTTGATTGCAAAGCAAAAGCCTTTGTTCTCCTTGGACTCCAATCAGAGGTGTAATTTTCACACTCCTTTTAAAGAGTCAAATTTAGTCTTCACTTGAAAGAGAAAAAATATATTTTTAATATTTCAGGTTTTAGTTATTTATATTTCCTTTTATTTTTGGCCATTTTTAAAATAGTTTTCCAATCTAAATATATTTGGGTTATCTAGCTAATCTTAATATAACTAAATTTGGAAGAAATTTTTTTTTCTTTGCTGTATGACTATCATCTTGAGAAAAAGACTAATTTCAACTAATAATCGGCTTCGTACCTTTATCCATCGATTTCACATTTTTCTGTCCTTCCCTGTTGCCCTTCTGAACGTGTTCCAGTGGGTATGTGCCCAAATGCCCATATGGTTAATCCGGTCCTGCTTTTGTTCTCTCAAACCCAGTCAGGCTATTTTTATACATGATTTTGGCTGTGACTGCTGTCTTGCTAAAACAGTTTTCTGTTTTTAAGCAGTATGTATTTTTATTAACTTTAGTGTTAGACAGTGTTTTGTCCAACAGCTATTTGTTTGCTAAAAGAAAGCTGTACTTCTCAGTGTTATGTGATTTACTTTCAGCAGCTGAGGGTTAGATATTAATACCTGTTTAACTTAATATAAATTTCCAGGTCCAGGCTTGTGCTGGTTGCTTGTGAAGCTAAATAGGCGTTTTGATTTCACAAAAAAACATTAAATTGTTATTTGGGAGAGCCTAACTCTTTAGATTGCAAATACATTAGTGGAATATTCCATTTTGGTCTTTTGAAGATAATTCACAGTGGAGAACATGATGATATCTTGACAATTTGTAATAAACAAGCCTTCGTGTTCTATAAATTCTGCACATTCAGGGCTATTAAAAATACCCACAGTGCAATGCTGTAATACAGGAAGTGTCTTTGATGATGTGTGCTGGTGGGATTCAGGTGGAGATGAAGCCGCGGTGGGGAATTGGCTCTGAAAACGAAGGGTGGTCTCGCAGCGTGTGTGAGGATCCTGTATTACGCCCTGCGGTCGCACCTCACGACCAATCAGAGATGGGAAAACTCTAATTGTGTGGCCAAGAGGAGACAAACGAGACCCTCCCGGCGGAGGCAATCAGTAACGGTGAAAGCTCACAGAGCCAATCAAACGGAAGGGTTATGAGTTATAATACTGCAGGTCTCATTTAAAATATACTGAGTGCTGTTAAATCTTGAGGAACGGTCACAACTGCCGCAGCCATGTAATGTAGTTCAATTTGGTGGATGTGTTAATAAAGGAATATTTCTTTAGGGAATTTATTATGACTGCTGTTTTGGGGTCATTATGTGGTTGTGAAGTTGCTCAGAGACGTTTTAACATGTTGCTGTGCGGTAGGAGTGGTATGTGGAGTTGCTAAGGCTGTGACATACTGGAATATACATAATAAAGGCCGACCAATCAGGTTGTGAACATATCCCTATGTCTGTTCAGTATCTTTAGGTTCGGTGTTAAAATGCCAATGTGAGCGCTAAGGTAATTTCTTTCTTTGTTTTTTTTTTTTTTCAAAAGTAAGAGACAACAGAGTTTGAGATAAATGTGAGACATGTTATATGTAAAGAAAACAAAGTAAAATGAAGGTAAATATCACTTGTGAACAGAATGTTTATTAGCCGCGTTTCCACTGCCGGCTAGGGCCGGGTCAAGGCTAACACCGAGCCGAGCCAGTGGCCTCGGGCCTCAAGCACCGGGCTTGCGTTTCCACTGCCGGGCCAGTAGCCCCGCAGCGCTGCCCTAAACCCCACCCCTAACACGCCTTTCTGGATCAAACGTCATACAACCCAACCCATTTCAGCGGGTCACACCGTGCATCAAGTCGAACCATGGAAACCTCCTTCTCTGAGCTCCGCTTTATGCATTGTGCGTTTGAATCGCTTGTACAATTCTGCGCCCGCAACTTTTTAAATTTTTTTCCCGAACTTGAAGCGTTGCTCGCTGAATGCTTTGCTTGTTCAGCATCGATGTATTTTTATAACATCCTCTTTTCTTCACACGCCGTCAAATTGACGTTGTACCCTTTCTTCTGCCCAAATGCTCAGAGGAGCTTTGGTATCTTCGACAGACCAGTACAGGCGATTCTCCATTTCGAGCAGCGAATATTTTGCGACGATATAAAAAAAGTGAATTGTGCATCTTGCCGCAGATCATAACGTTCCATAACACAGATAAACTCCGCCTTTTATCTTGAGCACGCCTCTACCCGAGCTGGCCCGCTTTGGCCCAAGGTATTCGACGGGCCAGAAATCCTGGCCGTTGGCCCCGTAAACCGATAAGCCCCGGAAGTGACAGTGGAAACGCGACTGGCACGCACTAGCATGGCTCGGCCCTGGCCCGGCAGTGGAAACGCGGCTACTGTGTATCATTTTCACTCAAGATGACATTTTGTCCAAAACATTATTTAATTTTGTGCATTTAAAATGCTAGCTGTGAAATAGCCTTAGGAAGGAAAAGTAGTCAAACATTTTGTTACAAAAATGGCTTTCACTTTATTTGGATAGTCCCTTTAACCCATTCTGTTAACTATAAGTAATGTTGCATACATGTCTCTACTAACTGTCATTACAGTGTTAGTAGAGTATTAGTAGACTGGTAGGGTTAGTAGAGTATTAGTAGACTGGTAGGATTAGTAGAGTATTACAGTAGTAGACTGGTAGGGTTAGTAGAGTATTACAGTAGTAGACTGGTAGGGTTAGTAGAGTATTACAGTAGTAGACTGGTAGGGTTAGTAGAGTATTACAGTAGTAGACTGGTAGGGTTAGTAGAGTATTAGTAGACTGGTATGGTTAGTAGAGTATTACAGTAGTAGACTGGTAGGGTTAGTAGAGTATTACAGTAGTAGACTGGTAGGGTTAGTAGAGTATTAGTAGACTGGTAGGGTTAGTAGAGTATTACAGTAGTAGACTGGTAGGGTTAGTAGAGTATTAGTAGACTGGTAGGGTGAGTAGAGTATTACAGTAGTAGACTGGTAGGATTAGTAGAGTAATAGTAGACTGGTAGGATTAGTAGAGTATTAGTAGACTGGTAGGGTTAGTAGAGTTTTAGTAGGCTGGTAGGGTTAGTAGAGTATTAGTAGACTGGTAGGGTTAGTAGAGTATTACAGTAGTAGACTGGTAGGGGTAGTAGAGTATTAGTAAACTGGTAGGGTTAGTAGAGTATTACAGTAGTAGACTGGTAGGATTAGTAGAGTAATAGTACACTGGTAGGGTTAGTAGAGTATTAGTAGACTGGTAGGGTTAGTAGAGTATTACAGTAGTAGACTAGTAGGGTTAGTAGAATATTAGTAGACTGGTAGGGTTAGTAGACTATTAGTAGACTGGTAGGGTTAGTAGACTATTAGTAGACTGGTAGGGTTAGTAGAGTTTTAGTACACCGGTAGGGTTAGTAGAGTACTAGTAGACTGGTAGGGTTAGTAGAGTATTACAGTAGTAGACTGGTAGGGTTAGTAGAGTATTAGTAGACTGGTAGGGTTAGTAGAGTATTACAGTAGTAGACTGGTAGGGTTAGTAGAGTATTAGTAGACTGGTAGGGTTAGTAGAGTATTACAGTAGTAGACTGGTAGGGTTAGTAGAGTATTAGTAGACTGGTATGGTTAGTAGAGTATTACAGTAGTAGACTGGTAGGGTTAGTAGAGTATTAGTAGACTGGTAGGGTTAGTAGAGTATTAGTAGACTGGTAGGGTTAGTAGAGTATTACAGTAGTAGACTTGTAGGGTTAGTAGAGTATTACAGTAGTAGACTTGTAGGGTTAGTAGAGTATTCTAGGGGTGTCACGATTTCGATTTTAAATCGAAATCGATCGAAATTAAGTCACAATCTCGATAATCGAATTCAAAAATGGAATCGTCGATACTGCCACGCCCCCATGTCACGTCCAGTCGCTATATGCAAAGCGGATAAAAACAGCGTTGAAGTGCTGGGAGTCCTCTACCTCAGTTACAGCCAGTCAAAAGATAGCATGGCTGCAGATGCAGGAGACCCATCGACAGGACTTCTGACCTCCTCTTTCACTAAAGTCGCCGGTGTGGGACAGTGGGAGTATTTCTGATTTCCAGTGAGTTATGTTGACAACGTTCACATTCGCGTTCAAAGTTCGCGCTTCAAAAATCAGTTTGCAAGCTCTGCTACTGTATGTGCGTCAGTGCGTGTACCATATTCTTCTACTTTAAATTGACAAAAACAGCAGACTCAGAACAGTATAAATCTTTATACAAAAAATCTAGCATGTCACAAATAACTTGATTCTCCACCTCCACGAATGAGACAAGTGTCGTTCATTTCCGCACCGAGTCTATTTTTGCTTTGCTGCACGCGCCGAGTTAAAGTGACAGCGCACAGTTCGTGGTCAAAATGAACATGACATTAAAATGTTGTAATTTCATCATAAATGCATTTAATTAAATTCTACATTAATCTACATAAATTCTAGAGTATTAGTAGACTGGTAGGGTTAGTAGAGTATTACAGTAGTAGACTGGTAGGGTTAGTAGAGTATTAGTAGACTGGTAGGGTTAGTAGAGTATTAGTAGACTGGTAGGATTAGTAGAGTATTACAGTAGTAGACTGGTACGGTTAGTAGAGTATTAGTAGACTGGTATGGTTAGTAGAGTATTACAGTAGTAGATTGGTAGGGTTAGTAGAGTATTAGTAGACTGGTAGGGTTAGTAGAGTATTAGTAGACTGGTGGGGTTAGTAGAGTATTAGTAGACTGGTAGGATTAGTAGAGTATTACAGTAGTAGACTGGTACGGTTAGTAGAGTATTAGTAGACTGGTAGGGTTAGTAGAGTATTAGTAGACTGGTAGGGTTAGTAGAGTATTAGTAGACTGGTGGGGTTAGTAGAGTATTAGTAGACTGGTAGGGTTAGTAGAGTTTTAGTAGACTGGTGGGGTTAGTAGAGTATTAGTAGACTGGTGGGGTTACTAGAGTATTAGTAGACTGGTAGGGTTAGTAGAGTATTACAGTAGTAGACTGGTAGGGTTAGTAGAGTTTTAGTAGACTGGTGGGGTTAGTAGAGTATTACAGTAGTAGACTGGTAGGGTTAGTAAAGTATTAGTAGACTGGTAGGGTTAGTAGAGTGTTAGTAGACTGGCAGGGTTAGAATAAGCTGACATGTAGTTGCAAAGTTACTTGCAGTCAATAGAATGTTCAAAAGGGACCATCAAAATAAAGTGTTACCCAAAAATGTTTAAAATGCTTTTCCACCATGCACTGAATGCTGTTAAACCTGTTTAATATGCTGTTAATGTGTAATTTGAGATCTGATGGAAATAACACCATTGTGAAATTACATTTTTTAAGATTTTTGGAACAAAACAAAGACAATTCATCACAGGAGAATTCTTTTATTCACTAATATGGACTATCAGTCCACAGTAACAAAAAGTGTCCATAGTTGAAGAAACGCCAAAGTCCACTAACTTTGGAAAGTAACAATAACCTTTAATTTGAGATATCAATCATGTCTGTAGAGTGCAGGTTGAGATATGTTTCAAATTTCAATCCCAGTTAAAATCCCAAACCCTCCGTTTGAGCAATAGTGATGGCTGGCTTAGCAAACGCGGCTAATAAATGAAATATATATTCAAAGACACCGAGGCAAATTTGGTACAATCCAATAAAATGCACATAAGTGCCATTAGTTCTGAAATTGTCTTCTGCTTTGTTTTTCTCATTGTAGTTTGATCTGTTGTGGGATTTTCCACTGAGGAGACATTAAGACAGGGGAATGTGGACCCGGGAGAGAACGTGTCTCCATCTCCTGTGTGATTCCCTGTGAACCAGCCCCCGTCCTAAAGAGCAGAGAAGCGTTTACTGCCCGTGAGTACAACTCAGCCTCTCCTGCAGAGCGAGTGATTTGTGTTTCTGTGATGTTATGTAAGTGCTGGCATGGTATTTTTCCTCAGTATACTGCCGTCTCCTGCAGCTACACTTTAAA
>CM070842.1:24143568-24218247 GCA_036326025.1 Chrosomus eos
ATAATAATAATATACATAAAATGTATTTAAGGGGGCCGGAAGGCCAATTTAGCTCAAAGGGAATGATTCATCGATTTGCAATGAATCATTGACCGAATCACTATGGAACCGAGCAAATGACTCGTTTAGAGTTCATTTGAACGGGCCGTAATTTAAACCTTGGCACAGATATAAATATCCAATCTATAGTGAAACACTATGTATTAGCAAGGTAACTTTAGATCGGCAGTACAAGACATTAAATATGTAAGCACGACACAAGGCAGATATCTTTTCAAATATATGGACGACTTTATTAACTATTCTAAACACATAAAACTAAGGTCTAAACAATCACACACACACACATTCATACAAGGCGCAGAGGAAGAGAGAGAAAGAGTGAGTTTTCAGAGTGAGATGCACTTTGTAAGACATAAACCTGAACGAACCACCAAGCATTAATTTAAACCTTCGTTTCTTAGACAGGTTATTACATGTACATTAAAAAGCACCAGGTCAGTTACAGTCTGGAGTACTTGCTTGTCTTTGCGTTGCTTAGGCCAGGGAATTCCCTATTTGAGGTGCTTCGTCAAAGGGGTTTCCCGGCTGCGTGGCTGGTTGTCTTTGGAGTGCCTGGCTGGAGTTTCTGAACCGCCGGTCACGTGATGTGTTGGCGGATGGATGAACAAGAGTCTTTACAGTTCGAAGTGCGTTGCAGGAGAGACGTGTAAATGAACTTTACAGCAAAACTTAACTTAGAACGAGACTTTTAACGAGAAAATAAAATAAAGGAAGAAATGAAAGTAAGAGATGAGATGGCTTGAATGAAGCTGTTTAAACTCCGATCTTGATGGGTTTGTCTGCTGGTCTAATTTAACTTGGTCTGGTCGATGTAAAAGCGTACGAACATGAACACTCTCTTGCTGTTTGATCATAGAGAGAGGCACAAACTTAATTTAACACAGAAACCGACTCAAAACCGAACTGTACCGAACCGAAACTGAACTGCTATCTGACTCTCTGAACTGAACTGAACTGCCTTGTTCGGGTCTTTAACTTAAAGTTAGTCCAACCTCTTTTGGAGAATTCTGGCCAATTGGACAATGGCATCATCTTAGGAGGTGGACCTCGTTTCTTCTTATCGTAAATCAGGCGGTATCTATGATGTGCTTGCTCTCCAACATTAAGCAGAGAGAACAAGAGATCACAGTTTAACATTTTAGATCATTATAATCATACAAAGCATTTTACACAGATTTCACTCAAGCCATCTTAAGAATTAAGAATATATGATCTCACTGATATCAAACAAGACACACTTTCATTCATCCATCTAAAGTAACAACATTTGCATGACTTGTATGCTATCTAGTATAATAGACACATACATAGCTACAATATAGGATTAGGTAGTGGAACAATGTTTGATTATAAGTTCGTCAAGAATTGTTCTGGGATGAGTTTATGCATTTTTATATGAGAAGTCTCTTGACTCTGTGGGTTTTAAGAGGTCTCAACAATGAGGTCATTCAAAAGTCTTCAAGCAGAGGGAAGTCTGTTTTACATCTCGTGGTCCTGGGATCAAACACCTCGGTCGTTATCTTAGTGGGTCCATCTCTGAACCAATCGGTGTTTTCCAAACTATCTAACGTTGTCAACATTCATCCAGTTGAGCACATCACTTTGGGGCCAGCAGAGTCATAAAGTCCTTTCTGAGGGGGTCTATTGTTGACTTAGCTGGAGCCGGGATCTTTTATGGCTGAATTAGTGATTGAGTTCCGTTTGGATGAATCAAATGGAAGATTCAGTTGTGTTTGGTTCACCCTCAAACTCTACATATTTCCCCCCTTCGATCGATGATGGGTTGATGAGAGAAGACATCATTGAACGCTGGAGAAACAGAAGAAGCAAACACACACAGCAAACAACAAGGCAAACCCCTCCATGACTGGTCACTTTACTGGTGCAGGGCATTAGATTATCTAGGCCTAAACAGGTTCACTCTCTCAATATAGTCAATCATGTGGAAAAAGTTTAGTTCGATTTTAGGACCGTTATTCTAGTTTGTTTTAAAACGGTGATTGATCAACTTTGTGACTAAATTTGATTTGTTTGTTTTATTCTCTTCTAAATTGTTCTAGGTTTAGACCAATTTACCTTTCAAATTTTGATTCGAATGATGCAGGGAGTTCTCTAGGCTAACATTCGTTTTAAGGTGACTTGCAAACATCAGGCGTGGTGCGTCAATCCTTATATGGTAACCTTGACCCTTATGGGGTAACAGGGATTTTACCTAATAAAAGAAGAAGAAAGGAAGAGGTAAAACAAAACAAAGCAGTTGAGTGACTCCTGTATGGCTACTGTTGTGCAGTGTCAGGTGTCACAATGTAATGAGAGGGTTACACTTGTTGGGTGCATTGCTACATGTTTCCTATAGAAAGGATAGCTAAGTCAGTGTTGCGATTTCAGTGTCTACCTGTGGGAAGAACATGTTTGTTGAATGTTTTTCATGGTAGCTGTGTTTAACTTGTGTATGTTAGTGGTACAGTGTAGTGTAGTGCAGGTACTGCATGTATACTGTATGTATGTCAGATCTGTCTCAGTCTGTTTTGCTCCCCCCTTTTGCTTGATGGTCAAGCTTTGATGGGCTTGTTGCATCTTTGCCTTGGAAAGGGATCTTCTGTGATCTGCTGGGGGTCAGTCCAGTAAGGCAGGAAGTTCTCTGGCAGACATTGGGAGATGGTTTGGCATGGATGCGTGAAGCTGTAGTGCAAAACGTGGTCTCCTTTGTTGCCTTCCTCTTGTGATGCCTTCTGGTTGTGACAGACTTTCTGACCTTCTGTGCTTACTGTCGTTGCTGTAGCACACACATGGTTCTTGAGTTTGGAGCTTGTGGTATGATCGGTAACCAGGATGGTGTTTTCTGGTACCTCGGGGTGTTTTGTCAGTGGTTGACTGTGAGAGACCACTTTGTTCTGGGTTGTTGTGGAACAGGTGGTCGTCTCAGGAAGGTGTACAAGGTGATCACTGGTCTTCTGTGTTCAGCTTGTCTTTGATGAGCACGTGCAGTTGCCTCCGTAGTTGCTCCATGTCTTCTGCGGGGAGACTGTCGTGTTCTTGGGCACACTCAGTGGGGTGTTTGGCTGAGTGGTGCAGAGGTGGGTTTCGTTGTCGCTTACCCACATAGAATGCTTTTGGATGCACTCGTTGATTCCATTTGTTTCCTTCTGGTGGGTCCCATGACTTTTCCATGTGGTTGGAGTGGTAGAAGTCATCGGCATGGGAGTCACGTTCTCTGTGCTCCTTACGAAGGACTGTGGTGTTGTCATGCCACTGGGTGTCTTCCAGTGCAAGGCTTGTGTCTTGGCTGAAGGAGTTTGAAACTGTGGATGTTTTCAAACCTTTCTTTGAGGACATCTTTTGTTTGATGTAGGCCTTGTGTGTCAGGTCACGTAGCTGCTGAATCGTCATTGTGCCTGGGCAGGCCATGATGCCAAGATGATGACTCAAACCAGGGTGCAGGTTTCTCAGGAAGAGGGTTTTGAAGTTCACATCCTCTTCAAGTTCAGGTTTGTTATGTCCACCTAAATATGCTTGTCGAAAGCGGCGGTAATAGGCTTGGGGAGTCTCTTGACGACATTGTTTGGCTTCCAAGGCGATTAACACACCGTGTTCTGACTCTGGACCTGTGAATTCTTTAATCATTGTCTCACGTAGTAGCTGGTAGTTTGACATGACATTAGCAGGTTGTCGGTCTAGGAAGCTTCGTACCTCTGGACTGGATGTGGATCTGAGGAGGTAAAACATGTCTCTGTCAGTCATATGGGGTCTCACCTCGAGGTGGAAGTCGATATCTCGGAGGTAGGCCTGGATGTCGGGACCCTCTGTGGAGTTCGGGTTGAACTGAGTGATATTCTTAACCAGCTGGTTGAGATCTTTAACGGTCATCCCATGTGCAGCTTGGGCATCTGCCTGGATGAGCTCTCTTCGTTTGTTGGCAGTGAACAGTTCTGTGGTGAAGGCCGGTGACGTTTTGGGTTGTGGCCATTCACTTCTTTCACTGTATGCCAGTTCTTGGATGGAGGACTCTGTTCTGCTCAGCAGGGGTGATGCTGAGGGAGGTCTCTCCCTTCTTGGCTCTGGTTTCTGTTGGAAAATGTGCTGGAGTTCATCTCTGACCGCGTAGAGCTCGTCGTTGGCGGCGTCTCGCTGTTGGATCAGGTGGTCCAGTTCAACGCTGCACCTTTGCAGGTGGTCTTCCAGAGCAGTGATTTTAGAGTTCTTACTTTCAATGTCAGCTTTGGCTTTCTCTAGCTGATGTTCAACAGCCTGGAGTTGGTTCACCAGGTGTTTCTGGACAGTCTTTGACTCTTGTTTGTCACGTTCAGTGACTGCAAGGGCTTCTTGGAGCTTGTCAACTTGTGTCTTTGTTTCTTGCTCCGCTTCGTCAGTCACTTTGAGTTTGTCTTGAGCTTTACCTTTGAGCTGGTCTTTGCAGTGTTGAGTGTGCATCAGCTCTCTCAGGAACTCGGTGGTCTTGGAGTCATCCTGGACTTTCACTTCCAGCTTGTCTATGCGGTTCTGGGCACGTGTCAGCTCCTCCTGTAGGTGGGTGACGTGCTGGTGGCTTAGGTTTAGCTGGGCTGTGAAGGCATTACTTAAGGAACAGGTTATCTTGGTTAGTTCCACGTGGTTTTGGTTCTGGCTTGAATCATGTGTCAGGAATCTTCTCAGAATTATGATTATTATTAAAAATAATAACAGTTCAATTGTCTTTGGTGTGAGGCAGTCTGTAATGCCTCTGAGCCAGGCGTCCACGTCTTCCCGTTGGGCAGTGGGGTTTGTCGTCCACGACATGTTGGCACGCTTGGTGAAGAGACTGACACAGATCTGTGTGTATAAGCCTATATGTGGTTGAACGGCTAAGTGTCGTTTCAGTAATTGTACACCAATAGTGAAGTGTCGTGATGACTAAGTGTTGGTCTAAGGGTACACAGTGAGGCTAGTGATGCGAAGATCTCGTCACTCAACTGGGTAAATGAAAGAGAGAGAAAAAGGTTAAAACAAATCTCAATGGAAAGAAACCTTTTTTTTTTTCAATGGGAGAAATATTTTTATAAATATTTTCTATCAATAAAAAGCTGGTTTCAACTCGTGGTGTGAGGACTTAGTCGCTCAACTGAGTAAGGGGAAAAGAGAGAAAAGTTAACAACCAATTTTCAATGAGGGAAAAAACAAAAGAAAATTATTAACTAGGGGAAGTATTAATTTCTCATAAATGTTTTTTATCAATGAAAATCTGTTTCCAGAAAGGTAAACAATATTATTGCTTATGTTTGCGAGGAAAAATAATACAATAATGATGTTGATACCTCTTCTCTGAGTTTGACAGGATTGACACACACACCTTCAGTTCGACCGCTTACAGCAGGGTTTACAGCAGGGATGCTGTGAAGGCGGAGTTTGCTCGGCACTTGTCTCTGTTACTTGATCTTGGATAAGATGTCAAAGTTTAAATTGCGTTTCAAATGCAGGGAGAGTATGAAGAACACAAGAGGGTTTGATTAAAAATCAAATATCTAATAATCTGTTTGTTGGGACAGATTATATTTGTCTCTTTTAGAGTCGATTGGTGGTTCTTCCAGGTTTGTTCCTACAAATGTGAAGAATAAGATGGAATAAAGCAGGACAGAACAGGAAAGACGTGATGAGGAAGGAATGAAGCAAGGAGGTTGGATCCCGCTACCTTTACGTCTACCACGAGTATAGAATTGATAGTTGAGGAACAACTAAACACACAAATAAACTTTGGTAAAAGACGATTGTCTCTGGTTTATTTGAAACTCGTATGGAGATGGTAATGTCCCCTATTGAAGCTTCCCGAAAATTAATTAATCAGAACAAATATAGTGGTTAAGTTTATAACCAACAGGACGAAAGGATAAAACGCAATGACAATAATGAGCAAATCTGAGTCTAACACTATTTTTGTAATAGTAATAACAACTTTCAAATTTTAACTTTCAGAGTTCAAGACTTATTCACCTAAAGTGATTAGATCTCAACGAGAAATTTAGAAATTATGAAAATTATGAAATCAGAATTATTAAAAATAAATCTAGAAATCATTAGAAATGACCTGTCTAGAAAAATAGAATTTCAATTTTATTTTAATATTTCCTTTTCTTCAAAATCAAATTCAAAATTGACAATTAATAATAGTAAACCAGTATTTTCTTTTTCAAGTAAAATGCAGGTAAAGTAATTAATAATTGTAAACCAATATTACCCTTTCTTTAAAATCAAATTCAAAATTGACAATTAATAATAGTTAACCAGCATTTTCTTTTTCAAGTAACATGCAGGTAAAGTAATTAATAATTGTAAACCAATATTTCCTTTTCCAGTAAAATATAGGTAAAGTAAAAGAGAGAGGTAAAAGGAAAAGAAGACAGGATCAACAGTTGTAAAGGTCGAGGTGTCTAAACGGTTAAATCACTTTAACGTTTTTCCAACAGACACTGTGGTATTGGCTCGTATTGATAACAGTGACTGATGCTAAAGGCTTTAGCACAGGCCTCCGTGCAAGGCTACTGCCTAGCTTAGCGCTTGTTTACATCGAGGGTTGGGTCAAAGTTCACCCGGAAACGTTTGGCCAAGACTTCCGTGTCACGATCGTAACTATAGCGACCAAACGAACGCTAGTGGGCGAACCGGGAATTGCAGACGGCTGGAAAACAGTTTGTTAGAGTTCCATGCAATATGGGAGCATTTCAATGTCCACAGAACATGCATGTACAGTAACAATCGATCCTATTACGGGAAATGTCGGCGCATTTCACACTGTTCAAATAAGATACACCACTCGTAGCTGGGTTTACGACGTGGGGCTTCACTCAGTTTGTCAAGAGTGATATTAACTTTAAGCAAGCGACAGCTTTGCGTTATAATAGATGTAATTAGGACGACCTCGGCGGATCGTCTCTGTGCAAGTTTATCTAGGCACATAAAACAATAACTGTTGGTTCAGTTTCAATGGCAAGCTTTACTTGATAACGAATTTAAATAACCACTATTCAAATTACACTCGGACATGCGCAATGTTACACGAGAATTATTTGAACGGACACAAACAGATAAGATTAGTTAAGCCTCGCTGTTTATCACGGGGATCGCAGTGGGACACGCACTGAATCAGATAAATAAATATAAGGCTTATGACTGCTAACTTAGATGAGGAACACGCTCATCGCTCTGTGAGGAGAATATTAGTCCTTATAACGTTAGGGTTATTTTAATTACTGCAGTTTGATTTCGTTCAGTTCTCTAACTGATATAAACACACACACAACGTTACAGCTTTCCTGAAAGACTCTGGAACACGCAGAAATCGAACAGCTCTAACGAGGTATTTCTGGAAATGAGGAACACGCTCAATTCTTACCTTATCGTAGTGTGAGGTTTTATATCTTATTTACTGCAGTTAACAAGAAAGCAAATAGGGCGGCAGACTAGACTTTTCAGCTTTCTCTGGGAGCTTCACTCACAGACAACAACAGCAGCAGCAGCATTCATTCAAACGGGGCGCGCGCTGCGCGCGTCACACACAGACTCTCAGAGAATCGGATCTCTCATCCGCACAATATGAAAAGATAAATCTTGATAATATTCTTACAATTTAGGTTGAACTGCCCGCATTCTCCACCAAATAATGTAGCGAGCCTACATAATAATAATATACATAAAATGTATTTAAGGGGGCCGGAAGGCCAATTTAGCTCAAAGGGAATGATTCATCGATTTGCAATGAATCATTGACCGAATCACTATGGAACCGAGCAAATGACTCGTTTAGAGTTCATTTGAACGGGCCGTAATTTAAACCTTGGCACAGATATAAATATCCAATCTATAGTGAAACACTATGTATTAGCAAGGTAACTTTAGATCGGCAGTACAAGACATTAAATATGTAAGCACGACACAAGGCAGATATCTTTTCAAATATATGGACGACTTTATTAACTATTCTAAACACATAAAACTAAGGTCTAAACAATCACACACACACATTCATACAAGGCGCAGAGGAAGAGAGAGAAAGAGTGAGTTTTCAGAGTGAGATGCACTTTGTAAGACATAAACCTGAACGAACCACCAAGCATTAATTTAAACCTTCGTTTCTTAGACAGGTTATTACATGTACATTAAAAAGCACCAGGTCAGTTACAGTCTGGAGTACTTGCTTGTCTTTGCGTTGCTTAGGCCAGGGAATTCCCTATTTGAGGTGCTTCGTCAAAGGGGTTTCCCGGCTGCGTGGCTGGTTGTCTTTGGAGTGCCTGGCTGGAGTTTCTGAACCGCCGGTCACGTGATGTGTTGGCGGATGGATGAACAAGAGTCTTTACAGTTCGAAGTGCGTTGCAGGAGAGACGTGTAAACGAACTTTACAGCAAAACTTAACTTAGAACGAGACTTTTAACGAGAAAATAAAATAAAGGAAGAAATGAAAGTAAGAGATGAGATGGCTTGAATGAAGCTGTTTAAACTCCGATCTTGATGGGTTTGTCTGCTGGTCTAATTTAACTTGGTCTGGTCGATGTAAAAGCGTACGAACATGAACACTCTCTTGCTGTTTGATCATAGAGAGAGGCACAAACTTAATTTAACACAGAACCGACTCAAAACCGAACTGTACCAAACCGAAACTGAACTGCTATCTGACTCTCTGAACTGAACTGAACTGCCTTGTTCGGGTCTTTAACTTAAAGTTAGTCCAACCTCTTTTGGAGAATTCTGGCCAATTGGACAATGGCATCATCTTAGGAGGTGGACCTCGTTTCTTCTTATCGTAAATCAGGCGGTATCTATGATGTGCTTGCTCTCCAACATTAAGCAGAGAGAACAAGAGATCACAGTTTAACATTTTAGATCATTATAATCATACAAAGCATTTTACACAGATTTCACTCAAGCCATCTTAAGAATTAAGAATATATGATCTCACTGATATCAAACAAGACACACTTTCATTCATCCATCTAAAGTAACAACATTTGCATGACTTGTATGCTATCTAGTATAATAGACACATACATAGCTACAATATAGGATTAGGTAGTGGAACAATGTTTGATTATAAGTTCGTCAAGAATTGTTCTGGGATGAGTTTATGCATTTTTATATGAGAAGTCTCTTGACTCTGTGGGTTTTAAGAGGTCTCAACAATGAGGTCATTCAAAAGTCTTCAAGCAGAGGGAAGTCTGTTTTACATCTCGTGGTCCTGGGATCAAACACCTCGGTCGTTATCTTAGTGGGTCCATCTCTGAACCAATCGGTGTTTTCCAAACTATCTAACGTTGTCAACATTCATCCAGTTGAGCACATCACTTTGGGGCCAGCAGAGTCATAAAGTCCTTTCTGAGGGGGTCTATTGTTGACTTAGCTGGAGCCGGGATCTTTTATGGCTGAATTAGTGATTGAGTTCCGTTTGGATGAATCAAATGGAAGATTCAGTTGTGTTTGGTTCACCCTCAAACTCTACAGCGATATTAATTAATAATGTGATTTTTCTTCCCTAATGCGCCATTCTCTAACTCACTTGCTGATTTAATGTGCCAAAATGTGCTTATTTTTTTTTGCTGATGAAATGCAGAGCGTTCTTGTTGGTTTTCATCATGAAGCACTTAAATGCTAAAATTTGTTTTGAATTAAACACCGCTGTCAGTAATCCAACAATTATATGGTGACAAATAGTTGGTAATATGTAGGTTGTAGATTTCCAGCAGTGATTATAAATCTGGGGTGGATCCAAACCAGCCTGTGACCGCTTAAAATATAAATATCCTGCCTGAAAATAGGCTCTACGTGAGATGTTGCTAATCATGCGGACATCACGCCAGAGTGTAAATGAAGCCAAAGCAAACGCACGCCATGCAATTATATTTCTCTCCTATCATTTAGGAACAGAATTCCCAGGTATTGTACCTCCTTGGGTCACGAGGGAACATTGACTCGGTCTTTCCTATAGTGGGAATTCCAGATGTGTCCAGCTGATTAGTGCCGCTGCAGGAGGGGCCTGTGGGTAAATCTGGGATTCGCACCCTCGTTGTGGTTAAAGTGAGGCCGTCGTTCCATTTGGGGAATGAAGCGATGGGTTTTTAATCATCTCCGAATTACATCAAACTCTGCAGGATTATCTCCCCTGCTGCCATCTGCCTCTTAATTAAATTGTCTTTAGACTGAGTTTGTCTATTGGGATGATATGGGAGGATCTACCTAAAGGAAATCAATCAAACAACCTCATGATCCCTCGGAAACACTTTTTTGAGGGCTTTGTTTTTCCTCCTGGCCTGTAGCTGGTTCCCTTGCCCTGCGTAAAACACTGTTGGTAAAGATTTTCAGATTATTTCCACACCAGTGTTTACCAGTGTAGTTTTCCCAATGGCAGTGGTCTCAAACTATGAGATAATCACATAAGTGTTACTTATTTATCCTTAAATCAATTTTCATTTAGTGAGATTTGCTTTGGCATTTAATGTGATCCCTCTCTTAAGGGTTGCTGTGAAGTAGCCAAATATGTATTTTAAAGGCCTACTGTACAATTTAAATGTAAAAGCACAGTGGGCAGAGTTTTTTTTAAATGTCTTAATGCAAAGGAACTGAAAATGTTGTGCTCCCTTGGGACAGACCTTCTTTATCCATACAAGAAAAAATTTAGGGCGGGACTTTTTTTGTCCATGGGGAATTGATTGGATGGTTGTGGTTTGCTATTGGTCGATCTCATGTGAGTGACAGGTTGCCCCGCCCTCGCTCCAGTAAACATGTAATGAGAGAAGAGATGAGATGTTGCAGATGGAGGGAGGGGACACGAATAAAAAATTTAAAAAAAGATGTGCATGGAATATTACATACAATTTTGATTGTTATTTTTTACAATTTTGATTTCATGGTGACTTTAATTATAAAAGTAATATATTGACTTTTGCATTGTCTTCATGCTAAAGAAAACAATTGAAATATGTGAAAAAAATCTTAAAGGGGTCATGAACTGGCTTTTTAAATCTTATTATATTGTTGTCTGAGGTAAACTTATGACGTTCGCTTGGTTTTTGCATTCAAAAACATCAAAATGAATATGTAATACGCTATTTTCGAACCTAGTTTTGAGCCTAGCTGAAAAACGACTCGGTTTTTATGGGCATTTCGCATTGAAGACTTGGAAGTAAACGCCCCTGTGTGAGTGGATAGCAGCTTTGCATATTATAATGAGTTTCAACTCACCCGTCGATGCACTTGGGGGAAATTGTTTTGAAAACGTCCAATGTTGTAAAATGGCAACCGGAATGATTCGCCCATACATGTTCGACCCAGAGTCCAGGTGTTGCATAATTCCTGTCAGATCCAATATAGACGGCACAGCACCGTTCTTTACTCTTAATCGGTCTGCAAATCCTGTCTTGTTTACAAAACAATTCTCAGTGAAATGAAGCGAACAGACGGACAATGTTTTACCTCATCAGCTGGAGTGGAATGTCATTAAAAATAAAGTTTATCCATGCACTCCTATTGGAATCCAGAGGAAGCTTATGCAGCGACTGTCTTCTTCCACAACCAGGCACTGCACAATATTTTGTATTGCTCGGTAGCTCGATCCGGTTTGTCATCACGAGGTAGGCCTATGTTATTTAGCTATGTATGCGTGTAATGCGCGAATCGGTGGGCGGGGCTAAACCGGCCGTGTTGAAGTAGGCGTTGATCTTTCTGAGGGGGTGGTGTTTTATCCTCTTTGACGTCAGAGTTCCCCACTTTGAAAAATGAGGCGTTTGCTGAGGCTGGTGTCAATAAAAGCATTTATTGGACTAACAAGGACGTTTTCAGTTCTGAAACTTACAGGATATTCTTATAATATGATGACCTCTCAGATGTCAAAAGCTCAAGGAAAATTAGATTTCTCAGTTCATCACCCCTTTAATTATTTTATGTCATTTCTAAGAGGTAAAAACTAATGCTTTCAGTACCATAAAACAGTCCCTGATTTCTTTAGAATATTGTAATATTATGTTTTATCAATGGTAATATTAAGTATTTAGCTATCTTTTGGTGAATGTGAATGTTAAAAAAGTCATTACAACAAACCTATTTCATGACGACAACAAACAAGCACTCGTTTACTATTCCCTATATAGCGAACATCACGTAGTGCATTATAGGGGAAGTGATTTCGGACACATTACATCTGTGTGGTGCGATAACTATTAATCAGTGCGTCTGTTATTAATCAGTGAAGCGTCTTCATTGACTGGGCTAGTTGAGGCGACGCTCCTTCAGATGATGAGACGCCCCATCCTCATAAATTGAAATACCTGACCATTACATCAAAGCCGGCTTGTGATGTTCCTGGTCTCTTAATAGGACTGCTACCGGCCTGATCTTCAAGGAGCAAATTACAGTTCATTGCAGGCATCATTAGTCCCCTAAACATGCAGAGTAGTGCGCGGATGAGTCGCTCGACTCTGAAAAGGTTTTTCCATGCATCAATAACTGTGCCAATACATGTATACAGTATAGACAAAATTCACAGTTGTATCTATTTGGTAATTTGAGAGCTCTGATCCGTTCCTGAGAAACAGCTGATGTTTTCAACTACATTCTGAATCGGATTTGTGTACAAGGCATTATAGTAACTCGATCTCTGAGAGAGATGTGTGAAGAGAAGTTTTCCAGCGTTAGATATTTATGAACCCACTTAGAAGGTACAGGAGAACACACACATTCATGAATACTTACACTTTGCGATAGTGTAACGTCATTGATCGGTAAAATTTGAGTGGTGGTGAGACGTACTGGCACACACACCAAACTTTCGGCCAAACTGCAAGCGGATCCACATCTCCATATCCGGATCTCCATCCATATTCTGCTGCCATACATTTCCTTGACTTGCCTTGTTCATAATCGAAGTGTTTTGAATTGATCTCACTTTGAGTGTTCATCTGGGCAATTCTGTTTATTGGTGTCGTAATTGAGATACAGGATAAAAATAGAGTATTGGTTTCCACACGGATGCTTCATGATCAATTCTCATCTCATCACTGAAGCTGAAGAGGACTTACTGTAAGATTTCAGGATCCTATGGTTTCAGATTTGTAAGGTTTTATTGCTTTAGGTTTCTGTTGGGATGTCTAGTTTATGCAGTAACATTTCAGTACTGTACTACTATAAAATGTCAGTAGAGTTTTTGCTCTGTACATTTCCAGCATTATAGAGTTTTGGTATTGCTATAGTTCTGTAATCATACGTTTAATTCCTCTAATATTTCATTCTCAATACTGTAAAATGTCAGTACTGTACAGTTTTAAAACTGTAATATCTCTCAATGCAATAAGATGTATGTACTGTATGGTTTCAGTACTGTAGGGTTTCTTTCAGTACTTAATAGTGTAAAATAGTGCTGCGGAGTTTAATAATGTATTACTTCAGTGACTGTGACTTTTTTTTGCTCTAGGGTTTCATTATTGTAAGGTTTGAATGCAGAGCACATTCCTTGGAGAACTTCTGCCTTTGATGTTTGGGTAAAATGTGTTTCATGAAGTGCAAAATCTGAATATTATGCTTGGACGTGGGCAGTCAGCGAGTACTGATTATGCAAACCCTAAAAATGACCTCATGACCCTCAGTCAAAGGTTACAAGCATTGTGTTCTTCTGTCGGATCTACTGAAACAATTCACTGTTGAGAGTTTGACAGCATGTGTTGTAAGGCTGAGAAATTTTGAGACCTAATGTGAAAGAGCGTATGATTTCTTTTATTCAGATGGTTTTAATCATTGAAAGGTCTGGAGGCAGGATTTGAACTGGATTCTCTGGACACAAAACTCTACATATTATGTTCTGTAACCCGACTGGTGCCCTCAGAGATGGAGAAAAACAGGTCACTCCAAAACTAGTTCAGGGTTTTTTTCCATTCAGTGACTACCTTGAAAAACTATTTTTTACATTTTCCCCTTTTTCCTGTTCATTTTACGAAATAATAATATATTATCTGTGCTTTTAATTGGCTAATATGTCAGCTGATCTGTGCGTTGTGTTTTGTGGG
The DNA here is from genome assembly GCA_036326025.1 of Chrosomus eos. Classification (NCBI taxonomy): domain Eukaryota; kingdom Metazoa; phylum Chordata; class Actinopteri; order Cypriniformes; family Leuciscidae; genus Chrosomus; species Chrosomus eos. The sequence goes on from CM070842.1 coordinate 24,157,644, forward strand.
TGTGGCCACTGTGTTTGTGGGTGTGGCCACTGTGTTTGTGGGTGTGGCCATTGGCTGTTTGCATATAATTAAGTAGCTCTGGCAAGGAATGGGAACTTGTAAGGTCTATAAATCGTTGTGGTCAATATTCAAGGGTTATAGTTGTGTTTACAGTTCTGTTTGGTGTTATCTGTGCTATTTTGCATTTAATTATGGAGCTGCGTTTCAGAAATGTGAAGTATATAAGCACATTGTTGCTTAATAAAATCTAAATCTATTGAGAAAACCAATTTTCATTGTTTAAGTAAAGTGAACATGATAAGATGAGGTTTGATTTAATCACTTCACTCATTATGCTAATATATAATATACTTAACTGTGTATAACCTTAAAATAAAATCAAAAATATAAATTTTTCTAGTGTATAAAAAACTTTCTCTAAAACTACTTTCTCTAACCATGAACCGGTGATTGTAAAATTACATGCTGGTAATCCTGTGTGTGTGTGTGTGTGTGTGTGTGTGTGTGTGTGTGTGTGTGTGTGTGTGTGTGTGTGTGTGTGTGTGTGTGTGTGTGTGTGTGTGTGTGTGTGTGTGTGTGTGTGTGTGTGTGTGTGTGTGTGTGTGTGTGTGTGTGTGTGTGTGTGTGTGTGTGTTTTGTGTGTGTGTGTGTGTGTGTGTGTGAGAGAGAGAGAGAGAGATCTAAGTCAGCGTGGGTAGATATGATTGTTACCAGCATAGCAAGAGAATACAGAACAAGAGAATGAGATTTTGTTGGTTCCAGATGAGATGAGTGCTGTGCTGGAAACATCTTTTAAAGTAGCTATTGCTGTCTGTGCACTGCAGCCTGCGGCTGGGAAATGCCATCAGTAATACAAAGAGAAATATCTCAACATAGTGTATTGTGTGTGAGCCCAGCTAAAGTGTGCCAGGACATTTCTCTCCGCTCGCCTCCCTCTCCTCCTCGATCTGACAAGCTCCAATCTGATTGGCTGCTTGACGAAAACTCTCAGAGTGTGCAGGTTTTGTAGTAATCATGTTTAACACAGTACTATTTTGATGAAATTTTTTCTATTTTCTTTTGCAAATTTGCTAGGTTAGTGGCATCAAATTTTTAAAAGATAACCAGAATTTTGTTTGAGATGCCTAAAACTATTCACAAGAATAATTGTACATAATTTATGCAAAGGATTACCAGCATACCAACATATATTATTATTATTATTTAATATAATTGTATTATTTAAACATTACTAGCATTCAGATACTGCTGTGCAATTATGTTAATTATTATTTATGCTTTTTAAATATTATTACCAATCACCACTGTTATTATATGAATTATTTTTATTATTATTAAATGCTCTATTATTATTATTTAAACATTACCAGCATACCAATACTGCTGAGTCATTATATGAACTATTTTCTATTATTATTTGATTTTTTTGTGCAAATTTTATTATTGCAAGTTTTTTTTTCCTCGACTGCTATTTTATAATAGCTCCAAGTACAACAAACTGTGTTTGGTTTCTTAACATGTTGGTCAGATGGTCGGTCAGATGGGTGATTATTGGCCAGAATAATTTATGCTGCTAGTCAAAAGTCTGGCTATGCGAGACACAACGTGGACAATAATCAAAAGTCTGTCTTTTTTCGTCAGTAGAAGCCATTAGTTTCTCTACTAGAGAGTGTTGTGTTGGGTTCTGTGCGTCATTTTGACCTTTCTAGCCCTGGAAAGAGGCGAGACGGAGATGGAGAGAGAAAAAGAGCAGGATTATTCTGAAACCGAAAGCCGTTGTGTGTGCAGACGGAGTTTGTGTCACACTGGACTTGTAGATCATATCAAGTGTCGCTCATACGTCAGATTAGGCCTAATATGCGTCTGCCCTCATCACGACGTCCTGTGCCTTACAAACTATTCAGATTTGTCATGCTGTTCCAACATTAACTGTGAAATAAATCATGTGGTTTGGAAGATGCCATTCTGATGTTTGTTTTTTCCTGGCTGACGGCTCTATTCCTGTCGGTCTCATTTTCCCCAGTCACAAAGAATCAGCTGGAGAACCCAACACAGACATCGAGCAACAAATGAGAGTCGAAATTGGCTCTGGCGAGTAAATAAAAGAGTTTTACATGGTTTAAGTTGAATTTTAAGAATGTAGTTTAACTCTCTCTGAGTGCTGGGAGTGTTTCCAATGGAAGACAGAAACTGTGTACTAAAGAAACATCTGTCGCGACACATTTGTCTTCTAGACACTTTTATATCGGTGTAAAATTTACCATAAAAATGTATCTAGGATTCCTAGAAGATAAAGTTCTAAATGGAACCCGTCGGGTGCTTCTTATAGAACCTTTTAGGGGTTCCCATTATGGGATCATGTTATGGATTAAGTTTTAATTCATTCAATTTAATTTTTTTTTTAATTTTGTTTAAAATTGAATGAATTAAACAGCTCATACACATATTCACTAGAAAAAAAATGTAATTAAACATTATTATGCGAACATTTAAGGCATTTCTTCTTAAATAGAACCTTTCTTTAAAATTGTAGTTCAAAATCCTTAAGCTATTCTTTTTTCTAAGAGTGTATGTTTTAATTTCATACAATTAAGCCACCAAAATTATATATTATGAACAGACACCATGATTGGCATCATTTGACAAACAACATTTTTAACAATATTTTAATTCATGATGTATGGAAAGGCTAATTGTAATTTATATATAGTTTTAATATATACACAGTAAAATTGTTTTTTAACATATATACAGTATTACATTCCTTTAACTCATAAGTTAAGCAATTTTTTATGTTATACAAGATTCAACTAAATTTTTTAAGTCAGTTTAATGTAATTGAAGTTGTAATACTTAAACATCCAAGTTGATTGTACTTAAAAAAATTAAGGCAAAAGCTTTTTTTTTAAGTGTATATATAATATATTTAAGTTTATATATTAATTACAGCTAAAACATGCTGTAAATTCACTCAAAAAAGTGTATTTTGAAATCCTGGAAACATCTCTCACCTCTGAAATGTTACCATTTTCCCCATCTTACCACAGGAAGTTCACTCTAAGAACTTGGCTTGTTAGCTGTGACACTCACACACACACACACACACACAACACACACACAACACAACACACACACACACATTTTAAGGTGTTAAGTGACTCCAATCCTGTAGGTTTTAGTCTCTGCATACCCGTGGCGTCTGCAGAAATCTCTCATAACTCATCTGTTAATGCAGCCCAGTCGGAATAAGACCATCGATCCAGGCATACGTCTGTCTGGAAAATCTCCTGAACGCAGCTTTAATCTGATTTATCACGCCGAGAGAGAGCTGAAAATCCTGGGACGCCCATTTACTGAATGCAGTTATGGGTGCGTGTGATGTGCACTGACCCCTATGAATTTAAACAGACAGCTGTTATGTCATGGGAGGCCGTTTGTTTATGCTGCTCACAGCTATTGTGTTCAAACAGCTTCTTCAGGCAGATGCTTAAGGTGCCTGGAAAATGGTTTTTTAGGCACAGCAATCTGAGTGAGAGCAACAGTGCCCCCGTGACCTCATGTGCGGTACTACAGTCAACAACAGCAAAGAATGATTATTCTGAACATTTTCCTTAGAACAAAAAGTTTGGTACATTGGTACAATGAGGGTTTCAGAAGGTAATACCATAGTACTTTGATATTCATCATATAAAAAATGTGAAGTTACTCATTCATTGAGAAAATTTTACCTCAGACATATTTGACAAGTAGGGAGTCATGGACCAAAAAAAAGAGACACTGTGATACTTTTCAAAATATCTTCATGTGTAGGCTACTTTAGAAGAAAGAAAGGCATACAGGTTTTAATTATATAGGGTGATAAAAATGACCAAACTTTAATTTTTGGGAGAATTGTTTCCTTAAAGCCCACTGTATGGGTTAAGAGTAAACATTGGCGTGTGATATTTGCCAATGTTTGTGCTGACTACAGATCTGTAGGCCTATAAATTATTCCTGAGACTTGTATGGCTCAAACCCATGCAGTGATCGACATTTTTATTGATATTGCTTCTCAGGTGCTTTTGAATTCACCCCTATTCCTTTTTGTCCATAAATATGGCGGCTGCGTAAAAGGTCATGTGACCAACAGATGAATATTCAATGTTACTGTTCGATTACCACATTTATTTAGCTTTCTCTCAATTTCATATGCTTATTATTCTCAAGTCATTTAAGTCATCTGCTGAATGAATAAATGTTGGACTACAGTCGGCCTACCTTCATACTGTGGTATTACCCTCATGTTTTCTGTAGGGTTCATTTTTAGAATGAACATTTAAAAACAAATCATACATGCAGCTTCCTTAAAGCATTTACCATGGAAACGTTGCAGTTACTAAAATTAAACTGTGGTTACTTGGTGTTAGTTTAAAATAGCTGAATTTATAAATGTCAGAAAGGTTCCTACCTCTTTTACATTCAATATCGATTTATTATTTCATCAGTAGTTAGAACTGTAGGCTACTGATATTTTGGCGGGAAATGTGCTTCTAATGGTAAACTCAGTGAGGAAGAGACACATTTCTTTGAGTATTTGCGTGAGAATCTCTCACACGCACGGTTCGCGCAGTTTATTTGTTCAGGGACATTTTGGAGATTGAATAAACGGGACTGGAGACGCGCGCGTGGTGTGTGTGTGTGTTAGCGAGCGTGCGCGTGAGATGCTCTCTCATTCGGCGCTGGGTGAGTCCAGACTGCAGACAGATTCACTGCTGTGATTTTAATAGGACGGACGGAGGATATCAGAATATCTGTGCGACTCCTTGAGCTCATCGATCACCCGAGAAATGATAATGATGATGAAGATGATAATGACGATGTCTGTGATCCTATGAAGAGAGTTTGTATGTGCCTATATGAGGGATCCTCTGTGATATAGGCTACTGTATGAAGGGTTTATCATACACGGATATATAAACACTTTCAGCGATTTTTCTGGACGGATCGTCGCGTTTTATAAGATGAACAAATCCACGTACGTGTTATTGCAGCGATACATGATGCTGTAAGTTCACAACGCTTCCGATTTAATTGTGTGTGTGTGTGTGTGTGTGTGTGTGTGTGTGTGTGTGTGTGTGTGTGTGTGTCTTGTTGTGTGCTGTGTGTGTGTGTGTGGCGCGTGTGATAGCCAAAATGTGATGTATCTTGCATATATAAACATATTTAACAATACATTATGCATAAATTAAAGGAACATCATTAAATTATGTTCGTGTATGTTTCTCTCTCTCTCTTTCTCTCTCTCTCTCTCTGTGTGTCTATAACAAATATATTATATATATATATATATATTATAAGAGAAGAGAGAGAGAGAGAGAGAGAGAGGAGAGAGAGGAGAGAGAGAGAGAGAGAGAGAGAGAGAGAGATCAGACGAAAGTGGAAAAATATGGCCCTGTTATGGATTTTTTTCGATAACTTGATTTGTAATACATTTTCAAATGCACTCTTACAAATAAAGTTTCCAAAATGAGGCTTTTTACTGCGATGCTATAGAAGAACCATTTTTGGTTCCAATAGAACCTTTCAACAAACAGAAAGAACCAATTTTTTTCTAGTGTGAAGAAAGAAAAAAAAAAGGCTAAAGAACCTTTTGTAGTTCTTTATGAAATCATGGACCTATATGCCAATAAAGAAGAAGTTTTATTTATATACCGCCTTTCCATAGCTCAAGGTACCTTTACATTATACTTTACAATATATTTACACACCCGCACACACACATTACAATCACATAAAGCACACATATAGTCACATAAAGAACCTTTCAATTTTAAGAGTGACTAGTATTAAATTTAAGGCCTTCATATCAATGCATAAAATATGAGTTGTTGATATAACATAAGAGGTAATCCCAGTCATGTGAATTTGTGAATGAATTGAATAAATTGAAATATTTGACAATAGGATGAGAAACATTTTTAGAAAGTTATACCATCATAAAATGTAGAAAAACACCCTTGAAAATCAAAAAAGTGCTCAAGTGAATTGTTGACCTGTGAGGCCAGTGAAGATTCACAGGCTTTAGAATGATTTAACAATGATGTAGAATCGTCTAAGGTGGTTGAGTACTCTAGAACGAGCATCTGTCTTTAATAAGTACTGTGCTTATTCAGTGAAGTTGATTTCTGAATTGATCTGATTTGGGATTGAGCATTTGATGGCAGGTGCTGTGGTATCTCTGTCCACACAGCATATTAAATCAGTCTGGGCAATTTCAACCCAGCTGGCTCGGGCTATATTGAGTTGTGTGTGTGTGTGGGTTATCCGTTATGTCTGCTGCTGTTGGATTAGTTCTTCATATAAATCTCACAGGAGCTGAAAGATTTCCCACAGAAATACTGGTCCAAATATCACTTCCTCAGTGTGAGCTATGAATTCAGGGGCCTTGTGAATAAACGTTGCGTACACATAAAACTTGGAACGCAGAGCTCGGAAGAGTGCACTCGCCATTTGTTACGCCCACATGGGCATTTGTAAAAAGCAGGCTTGACGTGACAATGTGCTTACCGTCATGCAAACGTTTTTGCACTTCACTCTCTCCAATGGTAAAAAAATAATAATGTGTGTTTCATTGTTATCGCTGGTTTTACAAATGTAATCAGTGTGATCGACGGCACTCATGGAGCAATAAAGGCGCCGACGGGGAATCAATTCGCTTTGTGTCGACGGAAATCACTTCCATTACTCCGGTGTGCAAATAATATGATGTACAAATAGGTACGACCGATGTCATTCCGTCAGGGCCTGGATGAATCTCGATGAAATTCGTATGTTTTATTTGATGGTAGATGCTATCTGGCTTTAAACTCAAGCTGTGTGACTGGGCTTCTTGATGAACACGTTTGCAGCGCAGTGTGATGTGATTTCATCTGTATAGCCAACAAGGTGACCGTGTTATTTTTCTATTCACCCAACTCCCAGGATACCCAGCATCTGACTGCAATCACCAATCCTCAGGGAGCAAGTAAAACATGTAATAGTTTACCAGTAAATGTAAATTCTGTCATTGTTTACTCACCCTAATGTCGTTTCAAAACTCATACGGCTTTCTTCACAGAAGATGGAACACACAAAAATAGAGAAAAAAAGGCTGTTGTCTTCCATTTTTTTTCAAATGGGTAGGAAAACTTCAACACCCATAATGCACTGGGTATGTTGCCATCCAAGGCCACTCCCACCAGTCGGCGATGGATACGCTTACCAGAGTCAAATACCGTCTTGCTTTAGTAGGAAATGCTTCTTAGGAAACTTTTAGCCATGTTGATGTCAACTTGTATTGTTCCCAGTTGCAAGAATTCAAAAGAGTAAACATTTAGCGGGAGTGAGTTACTTTCGGTTTCCAGTGAAGGATCCAGGCAGTGCTTAAAGGAACACTCCACCATTTTTTGAAATAGGGCTTATTCACATTCTTTCCTACATTTAGATAGGTGTGCAAATGCATTTTTGTCTCGGTGCATACATTGTTTTAGTTTGACAGGGTCGGCGCTAGCTTAGCTTAGCACAATGAATGGAATCCTTTGTTGCCAGCTAGCATGTCCTGAGTAAAAGTGATAATTTTTTTTTTAAAAACACGTAATTACTTCTTGTGGCCTGTGTATTCACAACGAGTACAAATAGCGCTGCAGATTAACACTAGGCGATTTCCTAGGCAGATATTGACTTGGTACTATATTAGGGGGAAGCACAGGCGAAGCACTGCTTGTGTTGCGTGATATCTCTGCGCCCAAGTAGCAGTGCTTCGCCTAAGCAGCAGTGCTTCGCCTGTGCTTCCCCCTAATATAGTCCCAAGTCAATATCTGCCTAGGAAATCGCCTAGTGTTAATCTGCATCGCTATTTGTACTCGTGAATACGCAGGCCACAAGAAGTAATTACGTGGGTTTTTTTATTTATTTTTATCACTTTTACTCAGGACATGCTAGCTGGTAACAAAGGATTCCATTCATTGTGCTAAGCTAAGCTAGCGCCGACCCTGTCAAACTAAAACAATGCATGCACTGAGACAAAAATGCATTTGCACACCTATCTAAATGTAGGAAAGAATGTGAATAAGCCCTATTTCAAAAAACGGTGGAGTGTTCCTTTAAGGCTGCAGAGAATAGTAAATATGGAGAGAACAGCGTGACGGAAAATCTGAAAAACCTGTTTGTATTCAACCTGAATGACCACGAACATGGTGTTTTAAGCCAAAAACTTAAAGAAACTGCCATTCAAAATGCTGACGCGTACAGGGAAGAAAGCTGTTGCCATAGTGTTCCATTTTTACTATAATTCTGTTTAAAGAGTAGGCAAAATACGATAAAATGTTCAATATTTACAATATCTGTTCTGTTAATAACCCTCTGAAGATCCGACTGGCCGTGGGCGGGGATACAAAAATGTGGAAGTATAATCTGTAGTTTTTACAGTTGAAAATAAAATCATTTTTGTGTAAATATATAAAAAATAATTTCCGGTTAATAAATACATATAAAATAATTTGAAATAACAAATAAATTGTTCAAAAGAATGAATCAGTCACGAATTAGACACAGTGCTACTTCTCTTAATTGAAATATAGTGCACATGTCGTATTGACTACTTTTGGAGTCTTTTAATTTTGGGGTGAACTGTCCCTTTAAGTATATTTAGATTTTTTTTTAATCTGAATGTTTTGTGTCTGTAGATTTGTATATTATTATGTAGTACAAGGGTACAAGAGATCTTAGCTGGGCTGTTATGCAAATGAGTGGGAGGGGTGTGTGAAGGGGAGGAGCTTGTGCCATTGTGTCTCATTGCTGATTACTTCCTGTTTCGCACACACACACATGCTCATTTACCCCTGGCTCTTTAAAGTCAAATCACTTACAGTCTTATTGTCAGAGCGAGAGAGAGAAATAGAGCAGCTTACCGCTAATCTTTAAATGAAATGCTTTTTGCCCAGGAGAAAAGCCCCACTGAATAACTATTATTTTATCCATTAGTTTTGCATTAGTTTCCTGAAATTTAAATTGCTGTCTGTTTAGCGAACAGTCAGGGATGGTGCATCCAAATTAAATTATTTTGAAAATCTTTGTGCCGTCAAAGGACTCTTCCTCTCTTCATTGTTACAGTAGTGATATTCTCCAGCAAATGTTTAATGCCGCAGCATCACATTATGCTTTAAAAAGACATCGCATACAGTTCAAGACATCTTCATAAAGCAACATGAAACCGCATTTTTATGTATGATACATGAACGCAGGATTCGTGTTTTTCTGATGACTCGGAGGATGTTCTGGAAATGAATTGGCAGTAACGAGCCAGCAGAGCTCATTAGTGTTGCAGGGAGAAGATGCTGTAGGCCTGCTGAGTAAATGTTAATCACAATGGAAGACTCTATGGGAACAACTTGGAAATGTCAGGTAGTCGTGCGGCGGAGCCTGGGTTGTGGGTGGTGCTCGTGTTGTGGAAGTGTTTTTTCTTCTGTCTGTGGGTAGCGGCTGTATTGTGACTGGGCGGTAGGATTGAGTCAATACCAGAATTTTAACTTTAGAATGAAACTTAATCGACACCATTTAGGCAATAAATAACCTGCGTCAGATGACATGATGTAAGTGAAAATTATTTTATTAAAACCCTACAAAGTCATTTTGGTTTTGGAAATTTGATTTATAAAATGTCTGATAATTATTAATAAATAAATAAACTAATAAAATATCTAATTAATAATATAAATAAAAGCATTATTATTATTTCAAATATGAAAGGCACATTTTGATTAAGAAAATTTCATATTTCTTAAGAAATAAATAATCAATAAATAAATAAATTGGATTCCATTCATTGTGCTAAGCTAAGCTAGCGCCGACCCTGTCAAACTAAAACAATGCATGCACTGAGACAAAAATGCATTTATAAACCTATCTAAATGTAGGAAAGAATGTGAATAAGCCCCATTTCAAAAAACGGTGGAGTGTTCCTTTAAGCGTGTGGGCGGAGCTTGATGTGTTAATGTGGGTGGAGCTTGATATGTTAATGTGGGCGGAGCTTGATGTGTTAATGTGGGTGAAGCTTGATGTGTTAATATGGGCGGAGCTTGATATTTTATGTGGGTGAGCTTGATGTGTTAATGTGGGCGGAAGGGTTGTATTATAATTTGATTGTGCTTCTTTTGTAGCTGAAGGTAGTATTATATTGTATTGTAATGTGTCTAGAGTACTTAAATAGCTAGCCTGTGGTTGGGGCAAGAAGTGTGTGTGTTGTGTGTGTGTGTGTGTGTGTGTGTGTGTGTGTGTGTGTGTGTGTGTGTGTGTGTGTGTGTGTGTGTGTGTGTGTGCGTGTGTGTGTGTGTGTGTGTGTGTGTAATCAGTATTCTTCTCAAGCCACTAGATCGATGAAAGCTCCGCAGCTGGTTTTGCTTGCTGAATGAGATGGCAACAACCATCAGGTTTGTGAGTGTACATGTACAAGTGTGTATGTATTATACGTGTGTGTATCTTCGAGGCGATTGGCATTTGCGAGCTGTGTTCAGAGCGGTTATAAATTCTTCAGGACAGTGGAGTCGTGCAGTAATGCTGCTTAAAGCTCCGATTAAGGTGTGTTGAAGAGGCTGAGGTAAGCATTCCCAGGCTAACGCTTTGTTTAATTGGATTTGTTTATTCATCAGCAGTCCTGTTGGATTTCCTGTGTGAGGTAAACATGCCGATTGCACCAGCAGTTAACCCAGATCTGCACGAGAGCATCGGCTCAGATGATTGATGTTTCCTTGGAGAATATCAGATGAGAGGGTGTGTCTTAATGTCCGTATTTTACATATTCTGCAGCAACCTTTGCTAAGCCCCGCCTTTTTTGTTTTATTGTTTTAGTTTTTTGATAAATGTAATTTCATTAAATGTATTCATTATTTACTCAATTTTTCATCATATTCAATTCATTTTAGTCACGAGAAATGCTAAATATTCAGACATTTGATATATTAGCTAATTATTATACAATTAATTGATTGTATTATTTCTAACTATAATCGTTAAGAAATGTAAGTGCATTGTTAATATCTTGCAGTTTTTCTCGTCATATCTTTGTCAGCCGTATATTTTAATTAAAATCATTTTATCTTCGCTTTGTCTTTGATATCAGTGATGAAATAAAACAGTTACTGATAAACACTGTAGTGCATCTATATATTGTTATGGTGAAAGAGGACCATTGCATTGAGGCTTAACCTATGTAGATGCCTATGAAGTGTGTAAGTGTGTGTTCTGTGGTTCTGTAGAATTGATTTATGTTGTTGATTCTCCTCTCTGAATCATTCAGATCAATCGACAGAGGCTAAAATAGAAAGCGAGCTTAGGTTTGTGTTCTGAAGACTGGAAAAGAGCATTGTAGAGGCGGTGGAGTTACAGAGGTCATGTGATCTCAGCCAAGGGTTTGTGTTTCAGGAGACGATGAGTGTGCGGCATTCAGCAGACGCCTGGAGACAGAACACAATTCATGAGCTTGACTGAGAGACAGAAAACTGAGCTAAATGTGTGTGTGTGTGTGTGTGTGTGTGTGTGTGTGTGATCCCTGAAAGCCAGTGTTAAAGAGGAAAAAGAAAGGAGGGGGTGTGGTTGTGCTCCATTTCCAGATAGATAGACGTGGATGATACAGCTAACATCACAGACAGGAAGCTTGTTGGTGGATGATGGTGTGATATCAAGAGTCTTTCCATATTTGAGCTGAATGCAGTTCAACTTCCACTATACAAACTCCTTGATGGAGACTATCGGCTCTATGAACCACATCCCTGCTGGAACAAACCCGGGTCACACAAGCTTAAAGGAATCTTCTGGCTTCGATTGAGCTGTAACGATTCGGAAAGCCATTCCGGCACCTATGACTCCAAAAAAAGATATTGGCATATACAGTATTTTGGATATAGGCAACATTTTATTTTTTGTCAGATCAAATCTATATATCCGTATGCTTGTGCTCCAGTACATTTTTTGATTGATTCAGCACAAATGTTCTGTCTCCATTAAGTCAATATACTCACAAAAATCATTCATTACTTTTTTACTTGTTTTATTGTGGTAGAACTGCTTATAGAAAGTGATATCCAATATTTTAAAGGTGGGGTATGTGATTTGCAAAACAGCCAGCAGATTTTGAAAATACACAACTCAAAAGGTCCTACCTTCTTTCCCTGACTCCACCCACTCCACCCACTCGAAGAGGGGCATGGGGTAGGGGGGTATGGTACGACCGTTTGATTGACGCACTGACTGTCCAATGATTCTAGACGGTCTTAAAAATGATTGGCTGGAGTTTTTCGAGTCCTGCCCGTTCCACAGATGATTAAATTTTTTAATTTTCATTTCAGTGCTTCTAACTCAGTGGCTGTAAGTGGGTTAGGAATCGGATTTCAAGTGATTTTGAAAAAATGGTCAAAAAAGAAAATCACATACCCCACCTTTAACTTGAAAGTGCAGTAAGCTAGCCTAGAAATCTAGATGCACCCTAGCGGCAGCTAAATGTATTTTGCAGCCAGTGTAGTCTAGCAATTCTCTGTTGGCTTTCAAGCTGGAAAAACCAAACTCTGGTCAGGCCAATCATATCGTGTATAGAGTTGGTGGGCGGGCTTAACATAATGAGTTGTGACGTTTCCGCGTGATTTCCATGATTTCCCTGCTACTTAAAAACAAAAAAGATGCTGCTGGCGAACAGCGGTCTTTCGAATCGGCTTTGGCCGCGACTCTGGATGACTTGGAGTTAAGAGAACGTCACTTAAGTCATTCTGAAAAAAGGAAGATGTGTTTGGAGTTTTGACGACCGGATACGGCAAAAGTTTAATATATCAACTAGCTCCGCTGGTGAGAAAACGCATAGGACTCACTCAGCCACAGCCGTTCGTTGCTCTGGTTGGTTGTAGCGCTGTCCTAATACTTGCAGAGGGATATTGAAAGACAACTGTTTATCCCGCCCCTCGGATTGAGTTATGCCAATTGTGAGTTCCCAGACCTAACATCTTGATGTAGGTCTGGCTTGCCAGGCTAAAAGTAAGCAATTTCTGAGAAACATTGTTGGTATTTGAAACCAACCCAAACAAACACACCCCTCCCTTCATTGCTCCGCCCCCAAAATGCACGAACATGCAATGCAAGAGTTGATGTCTCTATCATAGCTGAAGCAAAGCTTATTTAGACACTCAAAACTGTCCTGTTACTGTAGCTAACATTACAACAACAGCATATCTTGGTTCTGTGAAACACCAAAACTAATGTTACTCACGAATGAAGCGAAAACAACACAACTCGGCGTCTGTTTTCAGGCCTTCCCGCTTCGGTCTCTCCAGAGCTGGAAAGCTTTTCTAATATTAACGCGGGTCCTAAAGATCTAGCCTGATCAGCACTTCTTTTTCCAGTGATATTCCTCTGACCTTCTCTCTTTTGTAATGTCTCTCAGCCATCTTGCTTTCTACAGTCTTTCTTCAAATCTCCCTGTTGCTCACTCTCTCGTGACTTGGACACGCCCCCTACAGCTGATTGGCTACAAGTGTGTTGTGCTGCTCGGTCTGATCCACTTTCAACAGTGTTTCTCAGAAATCACTTACTGCACCTTTAAAAGAAGGCTCAAACTTACAAAAAAAATGTAAGCAGTGATGAGTCCTCCGCCTCAAAAATATGATTTATAGAACATTACGGATAATAATAATAACTGGTTTCTACTGAATAATTCATGCAAGTCACCCCGTTCACATTTATGGAAAGCTTTGACTCTGTTTACTTCCATTTTAAGTTTCACTAAAAAATTAGCTAAGTAACAAGTCAAAATCAGTTTCAGTCTAAAAGCCATTCCATATTTGATCCATTTTATTGTTCATGTTTAAAGAAAAGGAGGGACAAGTGTAAATACATTTTTGTGGTATAGTCAACATTATGCTACAAATGCTGTAGTTTGAGCTGAACTTGAACTTAACATTCCTCCAAGGTGATCAAGCTGGTTTGTCAAACACTGAAGCAGTTTATTTTGCAGGTCTAAGATTATCTACCAGCCCTTACTAGCTTGACAAAGAGAGTCTACCAGGGTGAAACCAGCTCCACTAGTCTTATATACCATAAACGACCAGCTAGAAAGCCGGCAGCTTGTCTCGGGGAATGTCGATCGATGCTGATCGATACTTTTGATGGGCATCAAGGCATTAACATGTTCTGCAGAAAGAGTGTCAAAAGCTAAACGCCTCACACCGAATGTGTCATTTCGCACATTTGTGCATGTCGTTCCCCGTCGTTACTGGTGCAGGTCTGAATATATTTCATCTAAATCAGAGCCAAGAGTGAATCAGGCGGTACAGCGTGAATTTAAGAGCTCTTTAAAATGACACTGTAATGAGTCCTCTCTGACAAGAAACTGTGTGTGTGTGTGTGTGTGTGTGTGTGTGTGTGTGTGTGTGTGTGTGTGTGTGTGTGTGTGTGTGTGTGTGTGTGTGTGTGTGTGTGTGTGTGTGTGTGTGTGTGTGTGTGTGTGTGTGTGTGTGTGTGTGTGTGTGTGTGTGTGTGTGTGTGTGTGTGTGTGTGTGTGTGTGTTGTGTGTGTGTGTGTGTGTGTGTGTGTGTGTGTGTGTGTGTGTGTGTGGATGAGGAGCATATGAACAAAAACTAAATCAATATCTGGGTTTGTTTTGACCCTTTCAGAATATAATAGATCTTTAATGTCACATGACTGGAAACTTTTGGATACAGCAATGCAGCTGCAGCATATAAATGTGCTATATATAATATTCAATGCAAAAGATACAAAATCATGTAATGGGCCTCATTCACAAGCAAATTTGTGTGTATATTGTTTACCATTTCTATTAAAAATGATTTTAGGAAAAAGGTGCACAGAAATATGGTTTATGAATGAGAATCATTGTGTAATAATTTTTATGGCATGTGACAATGACAATTCATTTAATTTAACAAATCGTATTTAAAGGGACAGCTCACCCAAAAATTTAATTCTGTAATCATTTATTCAACCTCATTATGTCATTCCAAACTTTTATGACTTTTTTTCTACTTGTTTTATACATTACCCATTTCATTTTTTTTACTCAAAGACTGAAATGGGCTTCCATACCCTCACCAATACAATTTTATTTCTTACATGGGTCATAAACGGAGATGTCCAATCCAAGCTGCTCTTTTCCATATAACAAAGGTAGTTCAGTGGCTGTAAAGCTCTAAAATGTGAATGATGACATAATTTGAATTTATGGGCAAACTGTGCATTAAACACAGTCTCAGACTTACCTTAGCAAGCTGAAGCATGTAGACTTAGCTATCATTTTATTCTCAAACTTTTGTGAAATTGTTTTGATTTGTTTTTAGATTAATAAAGAGAGCGCCAATTGCTACAGAAACCTCAAATTACATCTAATCAAGTCTATACGGGGATGAAATTACTTTATGAACCGGTAATCACACTCTGTGTGCAGGAAGAGGAGGCCTGGAGATATGATGCAGAAATGCATGCTGGGAAATTGATTGTTTGAATTGCATCTGCCAAACAGAGATGTTATGACTCTGAGATGAGTGTCAGTCTGATGCATGATGGGCAAATTCACATGCTCATAACCAACAGGTTTCCCTCTTGAGCTGCCACTTACAGAGACCCCCGACTGACACCACTTGACCCCGACTGACCCCGACTATCAGCATTGATGCAGTAAAGAAACAGTAAAATTGTATTAAAACTTCAAATAACTGTTTTCTATTTGAAAATAAATTCAAATTTAATTCATTCCTGTGATGCAAAGCTCCAGTCTTTAGTCACATGATCCTTCAGAAATCATTCTAAAATGCTAATTTGCTGCTCAAGAAACATTTCCTATCATTATCAGTTGAATTGTTCAATTTAATGCATCCTTGCTAAATAAAAGTATTTATACTAACCCTAACATCTCTTTAAAAAAAATGGCTATCCCAACTGACCCTAAATTTTGATTGTTAGTGTATATATTACCAGATATTTTCAGTTTTGTCCTGATATGGAATGACCTTATAAGACACTAACTGGCTTCTCACACTGCACTTAAAGGGACAGTTCACCCAAAAGATTTTGTCATCATTTATTCACCCTTAAGTAGTTCTAACGGTAGCCGTTGATTTCCGTAGTAGGAAAAAAATACTATTGAAGTCAATGGCTACCAACAACTGTTTGATTACCAGCATTATTCAAAATATCATCTTTAGTGTTCAACAGAAGAAAGAAACTCTAACAGGTTTGGAACAACATGAGGGTGAGTAAATAATGACAGAAATTAGGTTAACCCCATAGCTCTTAACCCAGCTTATAATTTACATGTATAATTTAGAAGCAGGGTTAACACCCCTTTTGTGACGATAAACCCACATTTTCATAGAAACACTGCATGTTGTATAAACTGTAGTTTCAGCGTTTGAGGTGTAACTCAACTAACTTGAGGTGAAAATGTCAAATGGTGGCGGAAAATGCAACAATTAGAGTGAAGAGACTTTCATTCTTTCCTTTATAGTCTGAAAAGTCCTCTCAGTGTATGAACTTAGTACAGTCAGTAATATATATAATATGAAGATGCGCAATGTTAGAGCCTTTATTTAAACAGGTTGTGTGCTGCTATCGTCCAATCAATGACTCTGACACTGCAAATATGCAAATAAGGATGTTAACCCAGGGTTTAGAAAGACCAGGGTTAACTATTTCAAATGTGAAAAGCCCTAAATTGATGAATACTGTTGTATAATACATAACACACACCTCTGTGTGTGTGTGTGTATTTGTGTAAGTGGGTTTCTCAGTTCATTCTATCTCATGACTCATTCACTGTTCCCCAAAGCGTCTCTCTTTTCATTTATTCAGAGAAGAAAATGAGTGTGAAAGAAATTTATTTAGCTAAAAGGGAAGGAGCACATATGTTTTCACAGAAAGGTGTTACTTTAATGCGGGACCTAGAACGAGGCGACCGCTGGTGTCCTTTTACACTGTTTTTCAGAATCTACTTCAATGGATGTCTTTTCTTTCCGTGCATATGTGTTACGTAACTTCAGTACATACACCGTGAAAGTCGACTAAATCATTTTCAGTCCCTGCTGTCAGTTTTTTCCCAGCTGGAAAATCCAGGTTGATGTTTTGGAACATGCTAGCTGGTGATTAGCTTGTCCAGCTAAGTTGCTAGTTGACCAGCTAATCTTTCAAAACAAAGATAGCTTGTTAAGTTGTCAGAATTAGCTTGACTTGAAGATATTCACCCAGGATGAAGCATTGTAGACACACTCGTTAGGTAAAAACGCACTATTTGACCCAGTATTTGTGTGTGTGCGCTATATATAGGCAAGCATCACTATTGTTATTGTTAGTACATCAAGGGTGTAACTTTGGTTTGAAAAGTGGGGGGGACACAAAATGGGGGATTTTTTTTCTGATTTGAATCCCATTTCCTGCATTTACATACATGTAGGGACTATGGTGATACAAAATCCAGGTCCCAGGAAATAATTAAGTTGATTATAATGATAAATTCTGCCAAAAATAAAAGTAGGCTACTAAACTATGAATAACAAAAAGATTTCTTACTTTTTTTAAAATTGTTTAATAGGGGCCGATTGCCAAGACTTGAGAGAATCATTTTATAAAGTCAAAAATGTTCACCATTAATGTTTTGTGTGTAAATAAAATTGAAATTATGTGAGACCCAATTTCCACTGTAATGTAAAAACAACATAAAAACTGTATATTTTAAATAATTGTTTAATAGCATCTTTTTATGAATGAAGGCCAGTATCACTGATATTAAAATAGCTACTTATGTCTCGATGAAAAGGATTGTTCCCTCCAAATTTGAAACATTCATTAGGCTTCAAAAATATAACAACTTTTAATTTAAATTAACTTTAAACAATCCTCACATGAACCCATAATAAATATTTACCTGTGCCCTTCCTGTCTGACTAACAGGTACGGAATATACAGAAATTGAATAAGGTTATCAAATAGTCTGCACTGCATAAATTATACATTAAATATAGAAAAATCCTTATTAAAGCTACAAACATTCTTTAGACAAGATCAGCGAGTAATTTGCTCTGTTCCCCTTTGTTCTTTGGTTAACTTTACTGATAGACAGAATTGGCTGCTGTCCCTTTAAGATCTGACGCTGCATGACAGGATCTTACATTTCATTTTCTCATTTACTCTTGACTTTCATTTAAGATTTTATTTAACTCGTTTAAGACTGTTCTTGTGAGGATACAATTGATAAAACGGACATTTTGGCATTAATGTGCGTGTTATTATTCAAGCGCGAAAGAGAACTGGATTCTGGCGCGCTGTCTGTGAATGTCCTGACGCACGCACACAACGCACAGACAGCTCGCCTGAATCCAGTTCTCTTTCGCGCTTGAATAAGCGCGATACATGCTCATTAGAACTTTCAGTGAGCTATTTTTAGAGTGTGGACTATGTGGGCGCGACGTACCTACCTGGACGCGGACGCGCGCATCGACACTCCTTCTCCGTGGCGATGACGGCGTGCGGTTAAAAAAAATCGTAACAAACTAACTTGAAAGTGGGGGGGGGGGGGGGGGGGACACAAACGGGATTTTGAAAAGTGGGGGGGACATGTCCCCCCTGTCCCCATAGGAAATTACGCCCGTGTAGTACATGCTTAACTCTTTCCCTGCTAGCATTGTGCTTACATATGATATCGCTTGTTTCTGTTTTGATCATGATATTCTTTATTCTTTCAGAAGATGCGTAATAGCGCCCCGGACCGTATAACAGTGGAAACACAGAGAGACGGAAATTTCCATCAATGACGGGGAATGAGTTAATTTGCACTACATACAGTCAGTCCCTATTAAATCTGTTATTATTGTGTGTATCTGATAGTTTTATCAAATGAAATGGTGAAATACCCATGAAGTTAGTCTAGCTCTGGGGATGAAGTTCAAATGTAGTGTCCTTATATAGTGAGACTACAGATTATGAAAACAAGTAAAACTAGCAGGTTTTTTTTGCGGTTTAATATTCACAGACACTAGTCCATATGGTGATCTGAATAAGTGTACAACCCTACTTTTGATTTATTCATCCAAATATTGTAAAATTCTGTGACATTCCACGTTATACAGTAAATAAAAATTTTATGACTGGATTCTGCGATTCCATTCTCGTTTATTACGCATTACCTAAATTATAAGGCCATATTCAAAATGAATGATACCTCAAATTTGTGAGTAAAAGTGTGATATTTCTTTAAAAATGTAAAAAATGTAGTTTTGTGTACAGGTCCTTAGTACAAGTCATTAGTTTGGCAACGCGCTAACGTCAAACTCTATCAGAATCAACTGTGAGTGCAAGTCCCTTTAAGGCAAGTCAGTTCACTTAATGGCCAGGGAGGGATTGTTAATGGAGTTTCTGCCCATTAAGAGCGTATCAGATCAATTATTACGAGGCTCCGTTTCGGTTAGGTAGCTGCCCCAGAAGCTTCCTTTGTAGACAATAGACAGTGAGGCTAAGGTTTGCAGTCTATCTTATGTTTGTGTGTCTACCCTGTTTGTAAGACTCGTCTCACATCCAGCGAGAAAACCTGCCCTGTGTGATTGATTCCTCAGCGCTGAGATGTCTGGTGTGTTGGACCTCGTTATTCCTGATTCCAGCTGCCGTTCTGGGCTTGTGTTGATGCTGCTTCTCCTGTAGCTTCAGGGTCAATGTGTCTCCCTCCCCTCAGAGAGAGAAAAACAGAGAATGACAGAGCAGAGAGAGTGAAACCGGAGATGTTTGAGCTCTGAGGAGCTGTTAGGGCTGTAGGATGGAGCTGTTTTTTTTTTCTGGGAGGAGATGTTTTTAGAAGGTCAGATCTGAAGCTCTGAATATGAACCTCACTGTTTGCACTTCCTGAGCCAGAGTTACTTTACAGACAAAATAATAGCAGAAAGGGCGAGGAGAGGGTCTCTAATGAGGGAACACTCAGTCACACTCTGACGATTCTGCAGCAAGTGCAACAAATAAATGAGCAGATTCAGTCACGGACCATAAGAAATGGATTGAGTGTGTGTGTGTGTGTTTCTGAGTTCCAGACTTGTTTCAGTCTTGAACACCGTGTTCTGAACACGAAGGTTTTAAGTGAACAATACGATCTCTTTTCTGACGATTGTTTTGCAAGCCTTTCTATTGTAGCACAGAGATGCGACTGATTTGCTGGTTGTTTGTTTCTACCCTCAAATACTGTCTTTAAAGGCCCAGAGGAACATTTTGTTGTTCAGGAAAAGCTAAGGTGAAGTGTGTGATTTCAGTGCCGCTAGAGTCAGCAAACGGAATTGTAAAAAATAATGAAACGCATTTCCTGAACACTCCCCTTGTCTTCCATTGCTCCGACAAACAGATAGCCCCGCCAAAAACTCATGCCATTGGTTGAGTCATAAGTAGAAATTAAAATAGACACTAATGAGATAATTATTCACATACAGTAGAACTACATTGCTATAAAATTAATGGATGGCAGCTTGGATCGTTTTTTGGAATTTGGAAATTGATGAAAAACATTTGAGTTCATATTGAGATCATTGACTTTTGATTGCAGTCTTGTTAAATCTAAGCACATTTAGAGACATTTTTGGAATCTATTCTGTAACTCTAGAGGAGGAATGTATTACATTACTTGGATCTTTTTCTCTGTAGAAACATTTTTATTACTATTATTTCTAATTACTAGGAGAAACAATTGAGGGGTTTTTTTTTTTACCCCTTTAAACAAATTCAGAAATACTTATTCATAATTAAAAACTGAGTGATTTTTGGTCATGAAATGAATTGGCAAACAAAACAGTACTTGATGTTTTTAGGAACGGATTCAAGAGATTTAAGTCACTGGGAAGACTTAGTCTTCTACATAGTAACAGCAGAGCTTCATTAAGTCAATTAATCAGATTGATTTACGGATGAGCTGGAGTTGTGTTATTCTTGTCCAAGTGTGTTTAACTTTGTCCTGTGAGGTGTCCGTGTGCTGAACTGACCTACATGAAGCTTGTGTGTGTGTGTGTAGGATTAGTGAACTGGCTGATTCTGAACTAGATTAGACTCTTAGCGTGCTGCTCCTATAGCCGTGACAGATGTGAGGAGGATTCTGCTGCTCAGGTATTTAGCTGCCGTCTTTAAGTGGGATTGTTGCCACTGGGAAACACCGTCCTGATCCACACTGCAGTTATTCACAGTCTTACTGTCATAGATTCAGATGAAGCATAAATATATAATAGTAAATGATGCAACAGATGGAAATTCAATCATGTCAGAATAGAGATGCAGCAGCACCATGTTTATTACGAACTGTCTCGCCATGTTGCTTTACAAATCACACTTACTTACCACGTGACTTTACATGCTACCTCACTGCATTACTTTACACACTACTGTACTGCATTACTTTACACTCTACTGTACTGCATTACTTTACACTCTACTGTACTGCATTACTTTACACTCTACTGTACTGCATTACTTTACACTCTACTGTACTGCATTACTTTACACACTACTGTACTGCATTACTTTACACACTACTGTACTGCATTACTTTACACACTACTGTACTGCATTACTTTACACACTACTGTACTGCATTACTTTACACTCTACTGTGCTGCATTACTTTACACACTACTGTACTGCATTACTTTACACTCTACTGTACTGCATTACTTTACAGTCTACTGTACTGCATTACTTTACACACTACTGTACTGCATTACTTTACACACTACTGTACTGCATTACTTTACACACTACTGTACTGCATTACTTTACACACTACTGTACTGCATTACTTTACACTCTACTGTACTGCATTACTTTACACACTACTGTACTGCATTACTTTACACACTACTGTACTGCATTACTTTACACTCTGCTGTACTGCATTACTTTACACACTACTGTACTGCATTACTTTACACACTACTGTACTCCATTACTTTACACACTACTGTACTGCATTACTTTACACTCTGCTGTACTGCATTACTTTACACACTACTGTACTGCATTACTTTACACACTACTGTACTGCATTACTTTACACTCTGCTGTACTGCATTACTTTACACACTACTGTACTGCATTACTTTACACTCTACTGTACTGCATTACTTTACACACTACTGTGCTGCATTACTTTACACACTACTGTACTGCATTACTTTACACACTACTGTACTGCATTACTTTACACACTACTGTACTGCATTACTTTACACTCTACTGTACTGCATTACTTTACACTCTGCTGTACTGCATTACTTTACACACTACTGTACTGCATTACTTTACACACTACTGTGCTGCATTACTTTACACACTGCTGTACTGCATTACTTTACACTCTGCTGTACTGCATTACTTTACACTCTACTGTACTGCATTACTTTACACACTACTGTGCTGCATTACTTTACACACTGCTGTACTGCATTACTTTACACTCTACTGTACTGCATTACTTTACACTCTACTGTACTGCATTACTTTACACACTACTGTACTGCATTACATTACACACTACTGTACTGCAGCATTACTTTACACTCTACTGTACTGCATCACTTTACACACTACTGTACTGCATTACTACACACACTACTGTACTGCATTACTTTACACACTACTGTACTGTACTGCATTACTTTACGCACTACTGTACTGCATTACTTTACACACTACTGTATTGTACTGCATTACTTTACACACTACTGTACTGCATTACTTTACACACTGCGGCATCACATTACTTTACACACTACTGTACTGTACTACATTACTTTACACACTACTGTACTGTACTGTACTGCATTACTTTACACACTACTTTACACACTACTGTACTGTACTGCATTACTTTACACACTACTGTACTGTACTGTACTGTACTGCATTACTTTACACACTGCGGCATCACATTACTTTACACACTACATCTCTGCATTATTTTAAATGCTACCTCTCTTACATATTTCTCTGCTGTGTTTCTTAGCACATTTCCACACTGTTAGTTTCCACACTACACACTTGCATTATATTTTTTATACCACATTATATTATTTTACATGTTACCAAACTGCATTATTTTAATTTACAGTACTTGTTACCTGTTACTTAACAGTTTTCTCCATTACTTTACACTCAACTTCACCGCATTACAATACACATTACCTAATTTAATTTTAGTTTACACACTACCTTACTGTGTATTTTACGTTCAATCTCTCTGTTACTTCACATACTAGTTAGCTGCATTACTTTATTGATTCATTCACCACATTAAAATACAAACTACCTCACTGCATTACTTTATGCACTCACTTCATTCATGCGACTATAATTTTACAGAGGGAATAGAGATCACAGATCCCAAAAACAAGGGTTTTAGTAGGAGGGCTTAACAGTCAACCATTTCTTTTCTCTTTTTCACTGAGAAATAATACATAATGCTATTTGATCAAAATTTCCTAAGACACATCATTAGCTGAATAATGTTTCAGCTTGTTGCTAGTCTGGTGACCAGACAGCGGTGATAGTTCTTTCAAGTCGGTTTCATGTGAAGAACATTTCCATATGTTCTCAGGTTTTGGCAGCACACACTGTAGTTTGCTTAATTTGCTTTGAACTGAACCCAGCCTCCCCTCAACAGTGCTAACGGTTTAACACCGTGCCTGTGGGCCACATGCTGAATGCTTCCAGCCAAACGCAACCCTTCAGTGGCTTCATTATTGATCCTGATGAACTGGGGCTCACAGTTAGATCACTGGAGTTTATTCATTACAGCAAATTACAAACAAAAATCCAAATTGGCCTCTTCTGAAATATTTGTGAATCCCTTCTACATTTATAGTGTATTTTGTGTTTGTGTGGGCGGGAGATCTTCTGCACTCCAATGACTATTTTTAATGGTCATAGTGCTGCGAGATTTGTGATTCCCTAAATAAATATTTTAAGGATCACAAGAGCTCTACAAGTTCGTTGAACTAAAAAATCCTGAAAAGTCTTTCAGGACAAAAGCAATCATCACTGGCGTCAGGCTTCCCAATGCAAGTTGTACATCTTTTTTATGTGACATTTTTATCATGTGACAGGGATGTTATGTTACACAAACAGGAAATGAACATGCTTTGATGTTCTCAATAGAAGTATGGCAGTGCTGTGTAGGTGGTTATGAAACCGTAATCAGAGTCACGACAGGTCGGTAGAGAATAGCGTGATGGCAAAAGAAAAAAAAAGTGTAAACCTGACATTCACTGGAGATGTGAGCTCTGTTACAAAACCAATTGAGCTGCCTACCTAGAGAGCATTTTAAGGCGTTATAGATGCGCTCTCTATGCAAAAACTGTTATGAATAATTTAAAATCTTTCTTACATGCTTTTTAGCTGAATTTAGGGCTGAATTTCATGTATGTTTTCATTACCAGATAAGGCAATCCCAGAATTCACAAGAAATGAGCTCTGTGAAAAATCCAAAGAAGGCAGATCAGTCAAGAGATACCGAAAAGTATTTGTAAAATTACTTTTTGTGTGTGTGCTATGTATGTTATGTGTTTTAAAGTAACATGTTATTAGTTTTGCAACATGCTAACACCAAACTGTGGGTTGTTTGCACACTATTTGTGGAGTTGCTCCCAGTGTAGAGTATTTAGAATGAGTCCTTTACGAGTTTTCATTCGGAAACTGCATATGTAGGCATTTAGATAACTAGGTGGGACACTTTCCTCTAAAAGATGATTTTCAGAAGACTTTAAAGAAGCTAGACTGGGCAGTTGTGCACGAACAGTGTTTATTGCTGCTTCAGAAAGCATTAGAATCTCTGTACAGATTTAAATGGTCAGCATGTCTTTAAGATATCAGAGAGTGTTTCAGATCAGCCTTAATCCAACGTCTCGTCTTCATCTCGCAGATGGCATATGCTAGCGATTTTATGGCTACCAAGTTTCTGTGAAGTGGATTTCTACTTGAAAATAGTGGATAAATTCACACATATGCATCTGTGCCATCATTTCAAATGGATCCCATACATGGAAGTGTGAACGCTCACAGGATTTGAGAATGAAAAGGCTGGTTTGGGACAACAGCCTACTAACTCACTTCTCAGCTGTGTTAGGTGCACCAGAGGTTTAGAGGATTCATAAATATCTTATGATGGTGATGTAACCCTTGCAATGGATTCCAAGTCAAGCCCCTGAGCTCAGTTAGCGTGAGTGCTACTGTGTGTTAAAAGCCTTTGAAGTTGAACTAGCTGGGGTCAAAACAAAGGAGATCGAATCCAAAAGTGCCAATTCGCGCAGTTATGCAAGTACACGCCATTGGCTCTTCCTTTTCACAGTTCTGAATAATCGAGCAGTCCTTAGTGCAGTCATTATTTGAGCTTATAATGTAATGAAACGTAGTTGACGACACTTTGGAAATGGAAAATGATTTCTGCTATATTAGTAAAACACATTTTTACCCCTCTCCATTCTTTCAATGAACAGTGTTCAATAAATACACAATTCACTCATGTTTTAGAGCCATATGCTGCTCGCCAAAGAAAATAGCACAGTAGAAGGTTTAGTCAATATACTGTGCAGTATAATTGTTTATTGATTTGGATGCCTTGAATTTCATATTTTATAACTCAGTGCACTTTTTCTCTTTTGTCCGTCTGTGCAGGTAACCGGTAGGATGGTAGCAGGGGAAGTGAGTGGGCACAGCTTCCTGGTGGCATGCTGGCAGCCCATTCTAATCTTGATGCTGGGCACAGTGCTGTCTGGCTCTGCCACGGGCTGCCCATCACGCTGCGAGTGCAATGCTCAGGAGCGCTCGGTCTTATGTCACCGCAAGAAACTGATGTCCGTTCCAGAGGGGATCCCGTCGGAAACACGACTCCTGGACCTCAGCAAGAATCGAATCAAAACCATCAACCCAGATGAATTCTCTGCCTTTCCGCACTTGGAAGAGCTGGAGCTCAATGAAAACACCATCTCGGCCATTGAGCCCGGCGCCTTTAACAACCTGTACGGCCTGCAGAGTCTGGGACTGCGCAGCAACAAGCTGAAACTCATCCAGTTGGGAGTGTTCACAGGCCTCAGTAACCTAACAAACCTGGACATCAGCGAAAATAAGATTGTAATTCTGCTGGACTACATGTTCCAGGACCTCTACAACCTGCGCTCTCTGGAGGTTGGGGATAATGACCTTGTCTTCATATCCCACCGGGCGTTTCATGGTCTCAGCAGCTTGGAGCAGCTTACGCTAGAAAAGTGCAACCTGACCTCTGTCCCGACAGAGGCCTTCACGCATCTGCACAGCTTGGTTACGCTGCGCTTGCGAAACCTCAACATCAACAGCATCAGAGATTACAGCTTCAAGCGGCTCTACCGTCTCAAAGTCCTGGAAATTGCCAACTGGCCATACCTGGATACCATGACCACCAACTGCTTATACGGATTGAATCTTACCTCCCTAACGATCACTAATGCAAATTTGACGTCGATTCCATATTTGGCTTTGCGACACCTGGTTTATCTTCGTTTCCTCAACATGTCTACAATCCCATCCAGATGATCGAGGGCAACCGGCTCCATGACCTACTCAGACTGCAGGAGTTCCACCTGGTGGGCGGTCGACTGACAATGATCGAGCCCTACTCCTTCAGAGGACTTAACTACCTGAAAATCCTCAATGTCTCCAGCAATGCCCTTACCACCCTGGAGGAGGCTGTGTTCCATTCAGTGGGGAACCTAGAGACCCTCGCATTGTATGACAACCCGCTGGCTTGTGACTGCCGTTTGCTTTGGGTTTTCCGACGCCGCTGGAGGCTCAACTTCAACCGCCAGCAACCGACTTGCTCCTCACCCGAGTTCGTTCAAGGAAAAGAGTTCAAGGACTTTCCTGACGTGCTTCAGCCCAATTACTTCACGTGTCGCAAGTCAAGGATCCGAGACCGGAAGCCACAGCAAAAGTTTGTTGACGAAGGCACCACCATCCACTTCGTGTGTCAAGCAGACGGAGACCCAACGCCCGTCATCATGTGGCTTTCCCCACAAAAACAGTTCATCAACATGAAAACGATAGGACGGCTCACTGTTTTCCCAGATGGCACCCTGGAGGTGCGCTACGCTCAGATTCAGGACAATGGGACGTATGTGTGCATTGCTAGCAACGCCGGTGGAAACGACACCGCTTTGGCCCACCTGCACGTCCACAGTTACTCGCCAGACTGGCCCAACCAACCCAACAAAACCTTGGCGTTTATCTCCAACCAACCCAACGACAACGGAGCCAATGGAACAAGAGCAACTGTCCCGTTCCCGTTTGATATAAAGACGCTAATCATCGCCACCACTATGGGCTTCATCTCCTTCTTGGGTGTGGTTCTGTTCTGCCTGGTTCTGCTCTTTCTTTGGAGCAGAGGCAAAGGGAACAGCAAACACAACATTGAGATAGAGTACGTCCCGCGCAAATCGGACGCTGGGATGAGCAGCAGCGGCAACGGCGATGCCCCTCGAAAATTTAACATGAAAATGATATAATCCAATCAGGGAGCTCAAGAGACCCTTTCAAAAACTCATAAAGACAAAAACAAGAGATTCCCTGCCTGAACAACCTCTGGCTCTGACGAGCTCCCCATAGAGGAGGGGTGTTTTTCCCCCTTTCTAAAGATGGATGTGCGTCACAGGGGTTGGTGCTTTTGTTCAATATTGAACATGAGAGGGGGAAAATGTCCTCATGCGCAGTCCTCTGTGATGTCGCTTAAACTCAGCCTACGGGGACCAATATCTTTGAGAGAGGATTTTGTTTTAAAACACTTAAGTTCCTGGGGATTTTTATGGGCAAAAAAAAAAAGAAAAACCCCAACCTCCAAAATGTTTTGTGTCGACCTCCAGAATGCAAAGGCAGAGCATCCTTCTCCCTTCTGTCCTGCATCCTCTTTGTTTATTTGTTTAACCCATTCATTTCTTGTTTGCTACTAAAATGAATAGTTTTATGAAAGAATAACAGTAGATAAATCAGGGGTGAAAAGCACATTTAACAAACCTAACAGCTGAATTTGCCCAAATTCGCCCAAAATGTCTTCTACATTGTGTCTAACAACAGAATGTGGAGTATAATAGATTCCATTTCATTCCTGCTATAAAGAAATGTGTGTATAGTGCAACTTTCACCGCACATTCCTTTCTTTGTATCTGCACTCTGCTGTCTGGTTCTCATTTTGCTTTCGGATCTGTATTTTAAATGCATTTGTTAGATAAGCCGAGGGAGTTTTACGACTCAAGCACCTGGATAAACAAGTACAGGTTGTTTATTGTTGGATTAATGGCTAGGCAAGTGAAATCAGCAGTAATTATGTAACTTTTGTTGTGTGTTTTGCTTTAATTTTATATAGAGATGATCATTGTAGCCTGCAGTGAGCATTTCTGTTGTGCCTGGTCAGGTTTAAACCCATTTAATGGCACTGCAGCATCACATTTTTATAGAACATTAAACTTTTAAGCCGAGACTGTACCGCTCTATCTCAGAGTGTGCACTGTATGTGCGAGAGCAAGCGAGTTCATAACAGAATTAATCATTTCATCAAAAGGTGACAGTGTTAATATGCTCGACAGCACTCAATCACCTTTACCTGCTGCCGAGTCTCACACCTGTCTCTTGCTCTCACATCTGTCCCTTGGGTCTTACACCTGTCTTTTGCTCTCACACCTGTCTAATGGTCTTAGACTTAGACCTGTCTTACCGGCTGCAGATTTATTTTTCTTTACGTTATATTGAAGCTTTGGTGCCCAAAGAAACCATTTCGAATTTATCCAGCAAGTCAAAGGACACAGATGGTGCTGGTTTGTTACAAGGACAGATATCTATACTAAGAATTATTGCGTTACTTATGCATATACAGGCGGAAATCACGTTAATCACGGCAGGCAACGTTTTTGAATAAAGAAGTGGGAGTAAATTGAAAGTAGGCTGTTTGTGCTAACAAGAAAGCGCAATGGTGCAGTGCTAGATAGAGGCTAGTCAAAAATGGATTTGTTAGTGAGTATGAAGCAGGTTTTTGGGCTGAAATGCAATGGTTTAATGAATTCGCTACACAGTCCAGCTGTGTTTTAAGTGTGTGATTATTCTGGGCCAAGCAGGGCAGGTGATTTCCGTGGAAGGACACTGAGCTGTGTTTATGCACTGGATTTTCCTCTGGTATAGATGGGTTTCGCCTCGCTAAGTGGTTTGTACTGCTGACTGAGACTGCAGATGGAGAAGCAGCACAGATGGTTTAACCCTTACTGATCCACTTTAGAGTTAATCTGACACTTGCACACACACACACACACACACACACACACACCTGAATCTTTCTCTGATCCTCTGCCTCTGTGGTCTACCTACTGTTTTCATCCTATTACGTCAAATAAATCTTTATATGACCTCTGCCCTCTCCAAAATTCAGCCCAGAATGATAATGTGCATTAATGTGGTCCATAATATTCTTTTATACTAAAGAAAAAAGACATAAAAAGGTGAAAAAATCTACTATGAAAAATGTTTAAATTGTTCTGTGCAATAAAAGTAATATGCATTTTGTTTTCTTTTTTTTTAATTAACACAATTTTATTGATGTTGAATTGTTGAAAATATGGTATGTTGTATTAAACAATCTATGGAGATTTTTATACCAAAAATGTGCCTTGGTTTTTTATTTTGTTCTGCAGAAGAATCTTCAGCGTATGCTCAACGTTATATTTAGAAAATCTATAAGAACAAATTAGAACATCTTATTTTCTCTGCATACAAGTATGTTTGCACTTACAGTGATTTGCTGCAACAAAAGACTAGAAGTCACTGGGTGCTTTTTTATCAAAATAGCACAACATCTTAGTTTTTATAGCAAATGCATCTCATTAGTAATCAGATTTTCATTATGACCTGTTGTGAAGCTCCCATTATTGCTCATCCAGTGTCTATTAGTGTCCAACAGTATAGCAACCTCATGACCTTCTCAGATAAAATCACTGTATGTGTGAACGGGGCTTAAGAAACTCACTAAAGATGAGACGGTTGTGTTACTGAGCAACATAATGTTATTAGAAGCTTAATGGTGAAAAGAATCTAACAGTTTTACTGGTTTTAACCATGGTGATTATCTGGTCTTAACTGGTTTAGGTTGATCTACCAAGTTGGACTACCAAGGTCAACCTGGTTAAAGCTGGTAGATGACCATCCGCAGGATTATATCAGGGAACGCACAGAAAACTGGTACATGGTCCAAGTGTCGCTGAAAATATATTATGCATTCTGGAGAGGTTTTCTGGAGGACTTTACAGAGCTTTGAGAGTATGAAAAATAAATGGACCTCCTCGTAGCACTGGAAAAAATGCTGTAATCACTTGTCGAAAGAGACAGGCGGTGAAAATGATGGTTTTCTTTTGAGATGCAGAATCCGGAAAACTCCCAGAATGAGGCACTCCGACTAATTTATCTAATGAATAGAAAATAACTGTTTTGGGTTTATTGGATGCTGCCTGACGCATACAAACAGAGACATCTTACGTTCCCTCTCTCAATGTTGTTTTCATTTCTGATTTCCTCTCACTGCGCGTTTCACGATTTCACTAAGGAACTGAAGATTAAGGTGTAATTATCCATTTGAAGGGTGCTCATTTCTCTCAAAGACACTGGAATAGAGCACTTTCAAATCTTAAAAGCCTTTATTTTATCGTCATCGTGCATTTCAACAGGTTTTTAAGATGGCCCCTTGACAGGGACGATATGTTTGGTTTGCTATCTCAGCTAAATTAGAAACGCATGCAGTTCCTTCTGTCAGTAACATATTATCTCCTGCTTGTTCTCACTGATTTTTAAACATATCACAGACAATAACAGCATGAATTTAACACCCACCTCCTGTCAATACAGAAAACTCAGAATCAAAGCCTCACCTAAATATATATTTTTAGAAATGTATCACTGCATATCACAGCAAATGTCACATAAAAACACAACCATCCACTTTCTTTGTTCAGTTTCCTATATTTGTGGGTAGGTAAATAAGAAAAGGTAAACCCACATTGCTCCGACAAAAGTGACTTGAACGCACCATAGTGCAGTAGCATGCTAAATGCTAACATTAGCCAGCATGCTGTCCTTTGTCCTCATGAATGCATTTAAAGGGGCATCCTTTCCAAACCACAATGAATTTCATCTTTTAAGTCTCTTTTGTAATCATTTGGGTGTAGTGGAGAGTATGCGAGTGCAATTTTAATATATTAATTATCTCCAAAGTTCTTGTACCTGAGGCTAGCGTGCAGCATAATTACTGACCGTGTGTAGCACTACCTGCGCTGTAAGCTACACGCTCAGCACTTTAAAATGTCAAACATGCTGGAGGAGATGTGTGAACAATGTTTAACAGCCCTCTGGTCAGTGACACACGCATGTTAATTATGTTAATATTATGTTAATTTGTGACTAGAAGATGAATGAACGGGTGTAAAGAGGCCATCTAATGGAGGAGAGAGGGAGAGGTAAAATTAGTGCCAGTGTGT
This sequence comes from Chrosomus eos, assembly GCA_036326025.1. NCBI lineage: Eukaryota > Metazoa > Chordata > Actinopteri > Cypriniformes > Leuciscidae > Chrosomus > Chrosomus eos. The sequence continues at coordinate 24,189,200 of CM070842.1, forward strand.
GTATTAAACCAGGGTTAGTGTTTAACCTTTTATAGAATTACACATCTATCAAATTTAAAGCCAACTATACACTTCAGGTCCAACCACAACCATCATGGCAGCAATTTGAGAAACTTTGACATTCTAGTCATGTTTGTGAGTATTAGCACAAGCTAATTCATTATCTTAAGTACTTTGAATGTTTTAAAGAGTATAACTCCATTGAACTAAGGTACATCTCTCGAATATTTCTATTCTCATTCAGCTAAAATTCTTCTGAGTTTGCCGCGATTCTGATGTCTGTCGGATCGCTATTTTTCTACCGTTGAGATCTAAAGAGGATTTATGTTCCTGATTCATGTTCATGTTCATGTTCATGTTCCTTTGGTCCGACCTGCTCTATTTGTATGACATAATCAGAGATTAACATGCAGGAAAAGAAAGAAACCCTCCTGAGAACAGAAAAGCTAACAGCACAGCAGCCATTTTAAAGGTTGTATTAAAGGAGACAATTTTACTTAATTATAAAAGAGGGTATGTTTAAAATATTCATTTAATTATATGTTTTTATATTTAAATCTCTATTAAAATGTATTTTAGTAATATATCTTTTTGTGTAATATATATATAAAATAGAATTTAACATTTTATTAACAAACATTTTTGATTTAGTTAGTTGTGGTCTATATATTTTGTGTATATGTTTCAATGTTTCAACTTGTATATTTATTAGGCTACATATTTATATTTTATAAATATATTTACATTGGAAAAAATATAACAAAAATATATAGGACATATATGTAGCCTATTTATAAATATATTTATATTTCAGAAAATATCTATTTAAAAATTACATTTTACCTTTACACAAAATGAATCTTAAAGCCATTCTGTTTACATGTATTTAGCATAATATTATCATATTTCTTATATATTTTGGCCAGAATAAAACCTTACTTAATTTAATTGTTGTTGTTAGCTTAGCTTTTTTTTATATATATATATATATATATATATATATATTATAATATTTATATATATTATATATATATATATATATATAATTGCCCAAAAAAAATTCTGAGGTTGTGTGAGAAAAACACAGACATGGCAGATTCAGACAGGATTAAAATCACAAAGCACGCCTCTGAAACACAAACATGAAAACAAACTTTTGATAACGGGTTTAAAAGTTCAAGTTCTTGAAAACAATACCGTTATCGTCTCAGTGTAAACTACAAAAACGTGAATTTGAGAAAACAAAGGCTTATTACGTGTTCAGACTATATGAATGTTGTTTCTTTACAAAGTGACATCGCCAACTACTGGCCTGGCATGAATAATACAGTGTTTTAAGTCCTTTTCACGAATCCGTGTGAACGTGGATCAACATCGTCATCTGTACACGAAAAACGCGAAAAAAAAAGCTTTTAAGTTTTTAGTATATCGATGTCGTGTGAACGTACTTGTAGCGGGACGTACTGCTGCGTCCAATTAACCTAATGCGTTCGGGCGTGAGTTGTCTCGCATTCCCGTGCTTTGTACATGATGGTACGATATCCTTCTGTGGGTACGATGTGGACGTGCGCCTGGTTATGAAATAAAGATACGTGAAACTACCACTATTGTGCAGCGTTCCCTTTTTATACTGCAAGTATATGTTTGTGTTTAAATTTTAGGAGAAATAGACTGTTCTGCGAGGCCTGAGGGGCAACGCTGTTTGACGCTGCTGTTTTGTGTATCCGGATTCTCTCTCGTGACAAACTTTCTCGTCAACGCGTGCGGGGTCGAGCCATAGACATCGGCCGTTTCTCAATATGCGTTCTTGTCTGTACTTGTGTTCTTGTGGACTTGTGAAACGTCATCAGTCGCTGCCCAAGTACTGTCCCAATGGACTAGTTGCACGTGGCCGCCATTTTGGATTTCTGATCAGCGAGTGTGCGGTTAGACACTTCCGGTTTCGCTTCACGCCGGTGCAGGGAGCCGGAGAAAGCCGAAAATGATCTCTTATAGTTGTTTATGGAATCAATTATATATTTAAAATACTACTAAGATATATTACTATCACACGAGCAAATGGCAATTAAATGACCGGATGCAAAATCAGATTACTGAATGAAACGAACATTCACGAACAGAAGATTGTCTTGGTCTAAGAACTAAAAACTATTGTGAAATGACGCCATTTCGAGTCTATTTTATAGTTTGTTTTGGATGAACTAGAGTGGTGGACTTAGAAATTTTGACGATGGGTCCTGTCTCGACTTTTTGACTCGTTTAGAATCGCCTCTGACCGCTTCAGAGTGGCTGTCTTTGGGCATGCACAAACATGTCCTTAAAACAACACTTAACATTAGTTTTCAAAACTGTGAAACTCACCGAGTGGTTAGTGGTGTTCGTTGATGATCCAAAACAAGTAGCATAGCGAAATACAGTTTCTGTCGTGTTTTATTTGCCATTTTTTAAAATCCCATTGATATCTGTTGAAGGACTCAGTGCTCGTTGATATTACTGCGCTCCCGGATACCGAAAGGGGTCTGTTTACATTTGGTTGTAGTCTTTTCGCTCGGTTCTCTGTCTCTCAGTAGGCTAGCGTGAGGAGAGCAACTGCGGCAAAGTGGTTGTCGCCATAAAGTGGTCGGGAGTGTGTTAACGCTTCAGACTCAAATATCGAGAGGAATTTTATACGGTTGTGAGGTATCTGAAAAAATAGTTCCACTATAGTAAATAACACGGATTGAAATCATACATTGCGGCGATATATTTGTTTTTAATCATCAACGAACACCACTAACCACTCGGTGAGTTGCACAGTTTAAAGGCCTGTACACACCGGACGAATATCGGCTCGCGTTATTCGTCAGCGTTTTTCAACGCGTTTTTTGTGTTCACACCCAAGCGTTTTTCGCTGACGATGAGCTGAGTCAACATGCAAATTCATTCCCTGACATTAGATGGCGCTTAATGTACAGAAATACCCCGGTCCACAAAGTGCTTCTGACACTCGCTTGTCACTCAGAAGAAGAGAGCAAGTTTGTCGCGTTTGTCATAATAGTTCTTTATTCTCGTTGGTGTCTCTTTATAAAGACCCCAACAAAACCGGCAGCTCTACATTCATCTGGCCTTGCATCTTCCTCGTCTTATTTCTTCCCGGCAGAGTGTAGTAGACGGACGCTATGTATCTTCTTCGCCATTACGTATGTGTGCTCGGCAAGACCGTTTTGTGTTTGAGCGCCCCCAAGTTGTGTTTTACTGTAACTTCAGAAGCTTCAGACACGTGAGCAAATGCGCCAATCTCATTGGTCGGATAGTTTTTGACGCGGCGCGTCAAACTGAAAAAACGAACCCGAGGCGTTTTTTTAAAAATGACGCTTTTACGCGTGGCGTTTTACGCGTCGGTGTGAACACTCACATTGGCGCCCTTTGTTTAGTCACAAGGCGTTAAACGTTGGCGAATAACGCGCGCGAAATTCGTCCCGGTGTGAACAGGCCTTAAGACGAACGTTAAGGGTTGTTTTAAGGACATGTTTGTGCATGCCCATAGACAGCCACTCTGAAGCGCTCAGAGGCGATTCTAAAATAGTCAAAAAGTCGAGACAGGACCCATCGTCAAAATTTCTAAGTCCACCACTCTAGTTCATCCAAAACAAACAAGAAAATCGACTCGAAATGCTGTCATTTCACAATAGTTTTTATCAATTTTGAAAATATCGCAAAACTTTTGCGCAAATTTGTAATGGATACGTGGCTACTGATTGCATTGTTCACAAACAACATCTGAAGCAAAATCAGCTGTCCAGATGTCAGTGCTGTCAGAGACAGAGGCAAACACCTGTGCAGATGATGAACACCTGCCATGCTCACACGCTTCATGTGCTTTGAGTAACCCAGCAGAGAGGTAAGAGGCTTCACCTGATTTCTTTTTGTTGGCCTTTTCCTCCTGGTCAAAGTCTTTGTTTTTAATGGCAGTGAATTCTCGGTCACAGTAATGTGTCTGGATCACATTCAGAGCGGACACCTGCTCTCTGAGGAACCCAGCTCACCTGGACTAGGACACATTTAACGCATAGTTCATCCAAAAAACAAAACGGCTGATGTTTCATTTTTGGCTGATCTTTTCTTTGAATTATGCTTTTGGTTCGTTGTACATGCAGTCTGTTTATTATCGATTACTGCAGGTCATTTTATGGTAAAACCTCATACACTTGTTATCCGCTGTCATCCAAGTAGTCCAAAAATGCCTCATGGATTGCCTTTCAAAAACAGGAACCAGATTATGATTATGCTCATAAAGTGCTCTATCAATACTGTCAAATTGTCTTTGTGCCGTGACAAAAAGCATTTTCACGGATCAGTTCAGCTGTAAGGGACAAACGTGGCATTTGAAATCACATTAGTTTCGTGCTGTTTATTGTTTGGCAATATTTGCTGGCTGTGGGCTTCAGGCCAGAGGCTGACGGTCAGACCCATGGAGTTTACACTGGCTCTTTAAACAGCATTTCACAACAGATGCATGGCTGATGCTCTGAGCACTACTGGAAATTCATCTCTTATCCCATAATGTTGTTTAAAAATAATCAACATTCATTAGCCTCTGTTCCAGGCAAGTGGAAAGACAATTTTTGGACAATGTCACCTTAGAAAGATGCCTGAAGCGCTGCAAAATTTTATATTTTCATTAAACCCTATTAAAATAAATTGCAGTTTTTAAAACCTAGTGAGCTGCCTTACTACCTATACCGAGATGTGTATATATATATATATATATATATATAATATATATATATATATATATATATATATATATATATATATATATATATATATATATATATATATATATATATAATATATATATATATATAAGGGACAACTATATGACCTAGCCTATATATTAAAGGGAAACATATTTGTACATATAGTCTACTTTTGGGAACAGGCTTAATGTCTGGAGTGTGCTTTAAAATGTTGCCTATATGGAGCTCACTAGTTTTTGGAACAGAGCTCAAGTTTTTATTCTCTTTTTGGCCAAGATTCCCCTGCAGTGGCCTAGAAGACTTCATATGAATATTTTATATATATATGTCATTCATCAGATCCGCTGATGCCTCGGGATATACTCTATGACACACGCTGAGATAAGCATGTATGGTTCTCGAGTGCATCAGTCAGTCTCAAATCTCAGCACAACTCTGGCCTTTCTACGGCGCTGTCGTGCCGGTGGCTGTTCCCTCAGATAAAGCAGAATATGTGAAGAGTATCTATCAGATATACTGTTCCTAATCCCACAGGATCGTGGCTGTGGCCCTCGTGGGCTTGCTCTGTGATGGCAGATGTACTCGGCATTAATGCATTTTTATGTTTGTACGCACTAGCATTATTTTGCCGAGGCCTGTGTCGGAATACATCAGGTTCTGTTTAAGTGCATGCTTCATCTGTTTGTGTAACTTTAGACTGCTAGATTAATGTGTGCTAAACCCTGAATGCTCTCAGGCTGGCGGAGGGTTTGCTCTGAGACGCACTGCATTACGGTCTTATCCCTAATGCTCCTGTACAGAACTATTATTCAGGATTTGGAGCAGAATTGTCATGGATACAGAGATTATACGTGCACTTAATACAGTTTTACCTCAACCGGAGAAGGTGGAAAAGCTTCAGTTCAACATGTAATCAGAATATCCATTATTCAGAGCTGGAGATTTGCATAGCTTTTCCTCACATTTTCATTTTTTTCATAGATGCTCTCGAGTAACTTTTACATATGAACTACGATCCGTTCATATGTATGTGATCAGCAGCACAGGGTTCAGTCCTTGTGCTGGATTTATTTGTGCAGTAGTTTATATGCGTTTTATCATTAGGCCATGATGATGACTATCAAATTGATTAATCGCATTCAACATTTTTTTTTTGTTTATATTGTGTGTGTGTGTGTGTGTGTGTGTGTGTGTGTGTGTGTGTGTGGTGTGTGTGTGTGTGTGTGTGTGTGTGTGTGTGTGTGTGTGTGTGTGTGTGTGTGTGTGTGTGTGTGTGTGTGTGTGTGTGTGAGGCCTATATATTAAAAACGTATATTAAATTGTATTAATAGCGATTAATCGATTTGTCAGCACTAATTATATTATATTATACTTATATTTTCTGGATCTCAGTATTGTTTCTTTTAAATTCACTTTTTAACCTTTTAAAACTTTTGCTGTATGGCAAAATAAAAGAATCTCACTTTTGCTGATAAATAATTTTTATCAGTTAGGGGAAAAATCTTTTCTGCATAGGGAATAATTAATCGTGATTATTTGATTGATAAAACTTTTATTGGACTAATGAAATTCAGTGACTTCCTCTTCATTTCATTCATATCCGAATTCAACTTCCTGTGGGGCGTTGCCTATTCAAATCAAATTCCCATTCAAGCATTGTAAGGGAGCCAGTTATTAAATTCAGAATTTTACACAACCCTGCTGTTCAGTTCCATCTTCTGTCTCGAATCCCTCTACGGAGCCGGATTTGTGAGTATTTGCAAAGTGTGTTTGGGCTTCGAAGTCAGACATCAATAACTGCTCTGCTTTAATCTACAGCCTGATTCAAATTTAGATTGTCCTGTTCTTTTAAAGTGCTTTAGTCTCTCCCAGCGTCTGAGTAATACTTGTGCTCAGATGTGTTTTCTGCTCTCTGGGGTGTGTTTCAGACTGTTCTTCAGATGCTCATTAGATTAAATGAGTATTTGTTCACTCAGACAGAGAACTGCTGTGACATGTGCAGGCGCTAGCAAAAAAAAAAGTGTCATGGGGAACATTGATGCTCGAGGATATGTTTGGCTTAGTTATTACTCCATTAGTGGACATTTGCGTCTCCAAACCAACTCATCGCACAAATACCCCGGGGTTTATTGTCTTGAGCAGTGGCACAATAGTGATTGGCCACCAATTGGTAAAGTTCATTGTCCCTTGAGGCATTTCAACCTACAACCTTTTTTTTAGCTGAGATCTTTAAAAGAATATTCTGGGTTTAAAGTAAAATTGACTGCATTTGTGGCATAATGTTGATTACCACAAGAAAATAATTTCCACTTATCTTTAAAACAGCAGAAATCTGGGTTCCAGGAAGGCACTTAAAATGGAAGCCAATTAAAATGCTAACTGTTTCAATAGTATAGCCACAAGATTCGAACAATTTGCATGTTAACAGGATTTTAGAGTGAAAAAAAATCACATAGTAACCTTTTTCAACGTTGTTGCCATGACAACATAACGCCGAAAACCCTAAAACAAACGTAAAATTGATGAGAGCACCTTCAAAGCTCAAATAATACACACATTTTAACAGAAGATCAACCTGATATTTGTGCATTTAAATGTCCATATACTGGCCCCATTCACTTCCATTGTAAGTGCATTACGGTTAACTAACTCAAATTTTGAATATTTTTAAAGAAAATTAGCGATAAGTCAAATTTATTTATTCAACATTCAACTTTTCAAAACTGAATGAAACGAAATTATTTAACTTGTGCAGTTCCCCGATAAACACCGCCTCAACAGTCTCTTCACTATGCAGGTGTGTTTAATAATCAAACAGAAGTTTTTCATCTTAAATCTCTTCAGCTCAAAACAGTTTGGTGACCTGTGTGTGGTTAGTTCTTAACAAGACGCCCTCTTGCTCCAGCCATCTTAGGGCAATGCATCTACCCTCTAGAACAAGCCCTCTCTTAAAGGTGCTATATGTAACTTTTCTACCAAAATGAATGCTTTTTTTATTGCCTGTGAAGGTGTTGTAATCACACATTACAATGATCCACTTGTCGAGTTTTGCTATTACCTCTGAAGGCCAGTATTCCTATTTCTATGTGAAGTCTCCGGGTCGGATTTACCGCGAAATCCAACGGACGTGCATGCGCGCTCCCGAGCCTCTCTCCTTATATACAGTCTATTGTAGACGGTCAGGGAGTCACGTCCGGTTAAAGGCGCACGTTTTTCGGCTTATATCTCGGTCAATCTTTGATCAATATTCCCAAGACTCTAATCACTAAAGTTCGTAGTGCTGGACGGGGCCTTTCGAACGAGCCCACCCCCCGAGGTCCAACTTGCCCGGCTCCCCGAGTTATAGCCGTTCGAAATCGGGGGTCCCAATGAACGGCGATCCGGTAGGGGGCATCCCCGAGGTCCGCCACTCTAGCGTTCGGGCAAGGGTCCCCCTAGGACCTCCTCCCCGAATTTGAGCTCCCTGGGTCTTTGCGTTCCAGAGATACGAGCGATTTTCTTCTGAGATCGTGACGTCACCGGCGTCCGCAATTTTGCAGCGCGCCCGATGGTTTTCTGCTAATATCTCCGCAAAAACACCACCAAAAACTATGGAATTTATATGGTTCTTTTCAGTTCGACTAGATGGTCCCAACGAGCTCGGTGCTCGGCGAATCCTTCTAGCATTCGCCGAGATATTTGCGTAATGGAGTGCCGAAGTGATGACGTCACTTTGTAGGACAACTCGGAAGCTAGCGGCGCATCGGTTCCCTCGATCAAAAAGCTATGCATTTTCCCCATAGACTTTTGGAAAATCGCAAAAAATAAGATTCGTGTTTAACAAAGAGTTGTGATCCTTACACGTTTTGTCTATCAAGATAATCTTTACAAGTTAATCTAAGATTTATACATTTTGAAGCCTATATAAAGTTTTTAAAAAACACAAGCAGACACAATAAAGTTTAAAAAACCACAAGCAGGTTATAACAGTGTGTTCTATGTCATAGACGTGAAAATATTTAGAGGCTTTGTTCACCACAGACCTTATTTCAGGTGATTTAGCAAAAACCCATTCAAAAATCCCATAGACTTTAGAGCGAGGGAACCGGGAGTGCTAAAATGCTAACTCACTTCCGCGTTTTGGCCTACAGAGTGACGTCGTAACTTCGGCACTCTATTGACGGTATTGTCTATGAGTTCGAGCACGACCGCTCTTGTAAAACTTGGTTGCAATCTGAAACATCACCACTAGAGGCCGCTAAAAGTTACATAGAGCACCTTAAAATGCCATAATATAGTGTGTGCGTGTGTGTGTGTGCGCATACGTGCGTGTTTGTATTAATGCTGTCAAATCGATTAATTGCGATTAATCACGGTAACCGTGATTATTTATTTATTTATTTATTTTTAAAGAAAATAAGGGATAGTTGAAGCTATTTTGGAGCTTTACTGAACCCAGAATTTGCTTTAAACCAATCAGCCAACTTTAGGGCCAGTTGGTCATTCATTGTGCCTCAGCAGAAACACACGCACACACATCTGAGAGGCTTCTGTAAAATTCAGCTGCTTTATTTAAGGCTCGTGTTGTTCTAGTTATTCTTTTTTTAAGAGACCTGAGCTCAGCTGTTCCTCGTGATGTCCTGGGATGCTCCCACTGGGCATCGGGCTGCTTTTGAACCGCAGCTGTGGACCCAGTGAGCCTGTAGAGGGCAACAGTCCTGAGCCGTGGGATAGAAACACAACCCTCTCGAGATTATAGACGGACTAAAAGAAGCTGATCAGTTCAGCTATGATACAAAGTTTATCTCTGATGTGGTGCGGTGGGTTTCAGGAGGTTGAAAGGTGCACGTCTGAAAAGCTGGAAGGCAACCTGTAGTCATGGCAACAAGCGGTGTTTAAAGCGCAATGCATTCAGAGTGGTTGCAGAAAACTAATGTGCTCAATACCTCAGTCTCAGGAGGAAGAAACAAGAACGTGTATCAAGCATGTCAGAGTTCAGTCTGAAAAATCAGGAGCAAACAACTTTCATATGCAAATATGTATGATGTTCAGTGTCTCGTGCATATCAAGTCTGGATAAAACCTTGGTTTTTATTGTATCAACATCAAACTAATGCATATACAGACATTTATTTTATCAAATATGTTCTGTCATCTGGTGAATTTCTTAGCTGATGTAATACATATTTATGTCTATATGGGAATATGAGTGATTTATTTTCTTATTTCACCACATTAACTATTGCAATAAAGTGGGGTACAAATGTCTGAGAAAAAAATCAAATTTAAACCTGAAAATAAACAGATTGGATTTAAAAACAAAATGTAAAAGAAAGAAATATTATGATTTATAATTAAATGTTTTACAGAAAAATGTGGAGTTTATGCAGCAGCTATACTGTGATTAAAAACACTATTGTATTATACAATATTTAAAAAAATGACATTTCTGAATATTAAAAAAATAGACTTTTTTGAATATCATACTTTTTTTCAGTTCAACTTTTCACTCAAATTGTTATGATGATAATATAATTGCAATGTGTGTATGTGTATGTTTATTTTTAAGTATAAATGATATATAATGTATTATACTAGTGCTCTGAGATTTTTGGACAGCACTACCAATCATCAGAGAAGCCTGTTATTCACATTTTCGGCAGAATATTATTTACCACGCAGTGTGTGTTAATATTATTTTCAGTTTTTTTTTTTTTTTAAATCTCCTCTTCTGTAGTAAACACGCTACTGATTATTTTATTTTTGCCTCAGGCTTTCATCAGATCCAAATACTAAAACAGAGATAATTAGGAAACAGTGCGTCTGAGCTGAAAATACAACAGAGGGGAATAAGATTCAGTTTCCTCTGGTGATTTTACACATCAAACACGGAGCAACTCAAATAATCTGGGTTCAGTCCTGACAGGAAGAGCACATTTATCCTGTTCATTAATGGAGAGGGAAGCTTTCTGAACCTCATGATTCGATTCGATTCAGGTCATGATTTGGCCGTGATCCAATTCTAAAAATTCTTTTACAACTCAATAATCTGCCTAAAAGCCAAACTAAAATATGTCTGCGCTGACTTTTCTATAAACTGAATAATGAATCATTTAAAATGCCCCTATTATGCTATTTTAAAGGCTCCTAATATTGTTTTGGAAATCTTCTAAAGGATTACATGCATCCAATGTAAAAAAAAACACTTTAATTTTCTCATTACGTTGTAGCATCAGCTCTTTTCTCAGTGTCTGAAAAGGTTCAATGAAGGATTTAGTCTCTCTAAACCCCTCCTTTCTGAGAGCCTACTCTGCTCTGATTGGTCCGATGGCCCAGTCTGTTGTGATTGGTCTATCACTAACAGCAAGTGTCGGAAACAAAAAGATTAGCATTTCTGAACTTCAGCTCTGGATCTTCCTCAGCACTTAGTAGTAATAGTAGTAGATAACTTTATTTTCCCTGTGGGGCATTTGGGTTTGCGGCACAGTCGCAAGTCACTTCATGACAGGACATCAGACATATGACACAAACAAATACAATACAATATACACCCTTGGGTCTGACCAGCTGGACATCTAACTTATTTTGACTGATTTAAGGCTTTTATGGCTTGTGGTACAAAAGAGAAGTTGGATCTGTTCGGGTGGACCGAAACGACTAGGGTTGCCACCCGTCCCTTAAAATACGGAATCGTCCCGTATTTGTGGAATAAACAGCGCGTCCCGTTTTGAATCAATACGGGACGCGGTTTGTCCCGTATTTCCGTGTTGTCTTAAACGCATCATCCCATGCGAATCATTCCACCCGCATTCTGTGAAGACTCGTCCTATTCTACCCTTGATTGGGTAATACTCGCTGCCATTGTTGGTTTGATTGGTTTGTTTAATACCATCACAGGTTCAGGGCCAATCAGAGAGGAGAGCGAGTCTTTTAGCAGAGAGTTGATAGCTCCTGATGCCCGTTTCCGCAACGAGTCTATTTTTGCTGTGCTTCAAACGCTGAATTAAAGTGACAGCGCATAGTTTGTGGTCAAAATGAACACCAATTGACATGAAAATGTAGTAATTCCATCATAAATGCATTTAAATTAAATAAAAAAGATGACTGTAGACAAGAATAGTAGTAGGCTATTTAATTAAATGCATTTATGGTGAGATTACTAAATTACATTAAGACTGCATGACTGCAATGTGGTAAAGCAAAGAAATTACAATTTACTTAAGCAAGGCGACTAATGAATGACACTCGTCTGATGATTAATCTTTAATTTTAAGATTATCTTATTATTAATTTCACGTCTAATAAATCATGGACTTCATCATTAAATGAATCGCTTCCTGGGGGAATATTGATTGTTTTATCTAATTGTTTTTGTTATGTTAAAAAAAGTAAATTTAAACTATTTATAGCCTACACCTATGTCATTATAAGTAAGTATAAATAGATTATTACAATTATTTACATAACTATAGTTTATAATAAAAGTATTTGTATTAATGGGTTTTGCTCATAATTGCTTGTTTTGAAAATGGACATTTTCAGATGTGTTGAAAATATTCTTAGAAATATTATTAGAAAATATATTTCTAATCCACAGAGATTTACACACACACACACACGTATTTTTAAATAATACATTCACGGGGTTTAAATATTTACCCCCCCCCCCCCCCCACCCCCCGCGTCGTCAGGCGTCCCTTATTTTTTTGTATTGAAGGTGGCAACCCTAGAAACGACGCCTATAGATGGCAGTAGTTTAAGAGATGCCAGCGGCTGTGTGTAATCACATGTTATTGGCCTTTCTCGCCATTCTGTCTTTGTAAATGTGTTCAATGCTCGGTAGTGTTATCCCAAGTAACATGCTGGCAGTAGTAACTGTTTTTCTAATGATCTTTTTCTGTGATTCAGTGGCATTTCCGAATCAACAGATAATACCGCAAGTTAAAACACTTTCAATAAAAGCAGTATAAAACATTTGAAGCATTTTGTTACTGAGATTAAAAACAAGCAGTTTCTTCAAAAAGTACATTCATAAGCCCCTTAAGGAATCACACAGATTCCGGAAAATACACGGATAAAGTGACCCGGGATTTGACCCGGGTTCGTTTGATTTTGGTTCATTCACACTGCCAGTGATTTTCCGGAATCAGAGACTGCGTTCACACACAACCTCTAAAAATCCTGTAAAGACACATGACATCGATGTGACATGTAATGTCTATTTGCTTATGAGCTGCGATTTCTCTCTCTCGCTTGTGCATTTTTTTCTCTGATTCGAATATAAACTAGCGCATTACGTACCGTTTTACTAGCCTGCTTTCACTTCACTTAGCGTCATCATTACGACACGGCATTGATTACAGCTTTTGTTCACACAACGCGCGTTCCGGGACTGAACACGGCAATGCTACTAGGTCCCCAACCCGGCATCAATCCCAGGTCGTGTTTGCATTCTGACAGAAGGCGTTCTGGCAATTTCCCTGCAATTTCCCGGGATCAACGCGCTGTGTGAAAAGGGGCTTTAGTGTGAAAAAGATCCGTCCATGAGTCCCATTTAAGCTTGTTGTCCAGTACATTGCCAAGGTATTTCTAATTTGTAACAACCTGTGTAATCTCCCCATTGATAAAAGTCTTGGTGGGTTGCTGTGACTTTCTAAAATCTATGGACATTTCGTCGGTCTTATTGGTATTTAAAATTAAGTGTGACTTTTTGCACCATTCTAAAAAGGAGTCTAAAACTATACATCCCCATCCTGTAGACTCACTAGAGCTGTGTCATCTGCATATTTAAAAAAGTGCATGTTTTGAAAAGTGCTAGTGCATGAATTTGTGTATAAAATAAATAGTAAAGGAGACAGAACACATCATTGTGGAGAGCCTATGGATGTTATCATCACATCAGACTGAAATGAGCCCACTCTAACCCGCTGTACTCTACTGGTAAAGAAGTCCATGATCCAATAAATAATACCGGTATTAAGATACCTGGCTAAAATGTCTGCAAAAATCTTAGTGTAAAAGCAGATGAAAAGTCCACAAATAGAATCTTAGCATGAGTCTTTGATTTCTCAAGGTGAGTATGCAAAAAATGCATTAAAGGGATAGTTCACCCAAAAATGAAAATTCTGTCAGTAATTACTCACCCTCATGTCGTTCCAACCCCGTAAGACCTTCGATCATATTCGGAACACAAATTAAGATATTTTTGATAAAATCTGAGAGCTGAATTACTCCTCCATAGGCTTCTAAAGGATTGAAATTTGCAGGCCCAGAAAAGTTATTAAAGAAATCGTTAAAAGAGTCCAAGTGACTACAGTGCTCAATCTTAAGTTTATCAAGCGACGAGAATACTTTTTTGTGCGCAAAAACACACAAAAAAACGACTTTATTCAAACATCTCTTCCATGTCATTCTCCTAAGCTGTTGACGTAGTGTAACAGCGCAGCGCTTCTGTGTTATACGTCACACGTAGGCTCACTATTGGCCGACGCTGGTCATGTGTGTGATGCATGTGACGTACAACACAGAAGCGCTGCGCTGTTACACTACGTCAACAGCTTAGGAGAATGACATGGAAAAAAAGAGATGTTTGAATAAAGTCGTTATTTTTGTGTGTTTTTGCGCTCAAAAAGTATTCTCGTCGTTTTATAAACTTAAGATTGAGCGCTGTAGCCACTTGGACTATTTTAACGATTTCTATAATGACCTTTCGGGGCCGGCAAGTTTCAATACCTTAGAAGCCTATGGAGGAGTGATCCAGCTCTCAGATTTAATCACAAATATCTTAATTTGTGTTCCGAAGAAGTCTTACGGGGTTGGAACGACATGAGGGAGAGTAATTACTGACAGAATTTTTTGGTGAACTATCCCTTTAATGTCAAAATTGCATCGTCCTCCCTGGAGGCTTGATAAGCGAATTGCAGAGGGTCCATATGAAGGGTTTGTAATACAGTGTACCTCTTTACCAGGCGCTCCAGGCACTTCATGACCAATGATGTCAACGCAATTGGTCGGAAGTCATTGGACTCTGTGGGTCTCGGCAGTGTTGGCACGGGTACAAGATGTACCCTTGTGGACAGTGATATGAACAGAAACGATGGCGTTATCAATTCGAGCTTGAGTCCTCAGAAAATTGGATTTGCTTTTGTCGAGCGTCTTCTCGACATGTCAAGAACATGAACCAAACGCTTCCAGGCCTCAGCTACAACTACAGCATTTGAGGGTCAAAGTAGACGTTGTTCACGGCCAATGAAAACCATAGGCTGGCATTATGCAAATTTGTTCCAAACCTTCATTGGTTCAAGCAGGAAGTAAAACTGAAACGACTTGTTTCATGAGGTTCAGAATCAGTTCTTTCTTTTGGGAGACAATAACTCGATTTGTCTTGCACTTTGACCTTTTACATTCACAAACACCTTTATTATACACAACATGAAGGGTAAAATCCAGAAAAAGCGTAATAAGGCCACTTTAAAATTCTAGGTATGAATTTTTGTGAATCGATTAGATTGAATGATTTGAGAAGCTGTTCTTTACAGCGGCTCTGCTCTCTCGATCGCTCCTGATATTCCTCTGTCAGGCTCAAAGCTGAGCATGTGCAGGGTTAATGGATTTCGTATGATGGGATCTTCATATCGCTGCAGGGGCCGAGACCGCCGAGACCTGTGCAGACGTGACACATTTTAAAAATGGATAGAGCTGAAAATAGGACATTTATGGTGATTTATTGTCATTCGGACGAAACCATACGAATGTCTTGTTTAAATGATGAGCCATGTTTTCCAATTAAATTGTGGGTGCGTAGCCTGCCAGAATGATAGCTCTGTTCCTCATATATCACACTGGTGTGTGAGCGCGTGTGTGTGTGTGTGAAGCTAGAAAAGACATCTGTTTAAAAAGAAAGGCCTCTGTATGTGTGTGTCAGGTTTGAGGGAACCAAATGCCTTCAGTTGCTAAGAAAACGGCTTCATAAAATGACTAAATTGTGTATTATATTACATGAAAGTATGCCAAAAAAAGCTTATACTAATTACAGTTATGTTAATTAAAGAACAATAGACATCAATGGAACATTCCCTCTATCTCTGTGATATAAAAACAAGTGTGTGTATGTGTGTGTGTTTAATTAGTCTCTTAATAATTGCGCCCATTTATTTAACCAATTTGAATCTTCAAATTGCAAAATGTCTAATTTAGCCAATTATTTATTTTTTTAGGAAACTGAACCTTTCCTTATTAACAAAGTATAAATTAGCAGCACAACAAATGTTCATTGTCATCATTCTTAAGCCTGGTTTTATATGACTCTTATAAAGTGAACCCTGCAATATAAGCCATTGTAGAATAGAATATCTCGCAAACCAAACATATTATGTGTGAGTCCCACAAGCACATAAAATGTTAATAATGAATAGGAAAGAAATCCTATAACACAAACTGCATAATTTATTTGTGATGCAATGCATGCTGGGAGTCCCCCTGCAGTCAATAATTGTATCCCTTAAAACTCCTCTTAGATAATTAAACTGACATATTTAAAAGTTTTTTTCATATTGAAAATAGTTTCTTATGCTTTAAAATAGCTTGATTGTAACTACACCATTGCTTCATTATACGCAGATTCATGAATATGCAAATGAGCCCCGCCTCCACTCACTCACACTGATCCACTCAGTCAACTGTAGTAAATGCAACGCAATGGCAAGAGGGAATATTGGAATATACCGCCATAAATGTTTGAATCAGAAAGGGATTCAGACGAGGAAGAGTGAATTATACAGTGTCCGACACATAACAGTAATTGATATGATTAGCCTTTTGTCAAACTGCTAATAATGTGTTGCTAATGTTACACAAACCATGTTCCCGTTCCCGTTCGAGTCAGACAGCTGCCGTCTAAAACTCACCATCCGGACGCTTTGAACATCATAGAAAATCAGTGGGAAAAAACTTCCACACATGTTGATGGGATTGTTTGTGACGGTTGGAAACGGGAAATTTCAAACCACGTTTTTAGGACTGTTTTTGTTACACTGCACTTTTAAGGAGATACTCAGCAATAGCAACTGATGAATTTGCACATGGTTTGTCTTAAAGCATATTAAGAACACCACTTGATTTTCACCACAGGAGGTCTTTAACAAATCAGTGATATTCTGCAATATGAAATTGCATGTTGCAGACTCTGTTCACACGCAGGTCTAATATGTGTTTTATGTGGTAAATTGCATTTCTTACCAATGTAACTGATTATCTAAGAAGGTTTCCGTTCAGGTCTCCATCTATGAAAGAGTTGTCAACTACTCTCCCTGAAGAATGACATACTGTATAAATCCCCAGTCTTCAAAGAGCTCTTAATTACCACAGTTATAGAGAGAGAGAAGGGCTACATTTCATCAAGAACAGCAAGAAACTCAGATTTGCATATTATCACATCACCTTCACTGTTAAAAATAGAGGTTCTAATTAAAAGCAAAAGGCTTTTAGTTATTTCTTAGTTTCAAAAAGAACTATTATTCTCTAGTTCTTTGTGCAATTAGTCGGTAAGATATTTTTTTTTAAAGAAAGAAATGATTAGTTTTATTTAAACAGGACCCATTGACAGTAAAGGCATTTATAATGTTACAAAAGTTCCTAAACGCTGTTCCTTTGAGCTTTAAGAATCCGGTTACACATTATTTTAGTCATCTTAATCTTACAGTGTACTTACCTAAGAAGATACTGGGTAATATAAGGCAACTACAGAGGTTAAGTTTAGAAGGGTTACTACCTAGTTATTACCCAGTTATTGTAATTATTTACTTAGTACATCATATGTACATAAGGAACAGGACTGAATCCTGAAAAAAAGTTTCCACAAAAATATGAAACTGTTTTCAGCATTGCTAATAATAATCAATGTTTCTTGAGCAGCAAAACAGCATACACTCTAAAAAATGCTGGGTTGTTTCAACCCAAAATTAGGTAGAATATGGACAAACCCAACCGTTGGGTTAAAAATGTAATATACATAAAACGTAACCCAACGTTGGGTTTGTCCAAATTTGACCCAAATTTGGGTGAAACAACCCAGCATTTTTTAGAGTGTATTAGAATGACTTCTGAAGGATCATGTGACACTGAAGACTGGAGTAATGATGCTGAAAATTCAGTTTTATCATTAGGAATAAATTACATTTTAAAAATATTCAAATAGAAATTTACACTCTAAAAAATGTTGGGTTGTTTCAACCCAACTTTGGGTCAAATATGGACAAACCCAGCCGTTGGGTTAGATTTTTACATTACATTTTTAACCCAACATTTGGGTTTATCCAAATTTGACCCAAAGTTGGGTTAAAACAACACAGAATTTTTTTAGAGTGTACTAATATTTCACAATATTACTGTTTTTACTGTATTTCTGGTCAAATAAATGCAGCTATTAAAAAATCTTGCTGACTTTTTGTGTATTTATACTTATTTAATTGTTTACATAATTACTTTTAATAATTTTTGCATTTTAAACAGTTATCATAAATATTTCATTAATAATAATACTAATTATTATTATTCTGGACATGTTATCATACGTAAAAAATAGTTTAAAATTGCAGTATTGACAATATCAGTCCATCCCAAGGATAATTTAAAGGAATCTTCCAGTTCTTTGCTGAGGTGTGCCCTGAAAGCTGAGAATTGCGTGCGTAAAAGTTCAACAGATTGCATAATTCCTTTAGTAAATCGCATGCTAAGACATCCCAGACAGCGCGTGCAAATAAGCAATGCTATCAGCTGGAGCAATTCATTCTAAGTGAATTGCCCTTTTAGTGTCTAAATTCTGTTTCCAGGTCACTACATTCTGGAATTGAACATACAACCTTTGCAGTGGCTCCCATATTACTCTCGCTCTTACATTTACTAGTGTGTGCAAGAGCAATCAGCTCTTAAACTATTCAATCCCAGACTCCTGGAACAGATCAGGGTCATCCACACCTGGAAATAAACCTGCAACCATTCCATCAGCCGCCACGTCCTTTACCATTAGACTAAAACAGCATCGCATCTGACTCACACTTTGACATTTATTGCAGTGGCACACACACACACCATCATGTTTAATCTTTCAGTGTTCATGTGATTTACAAGCGGATCATGCAAGACTGCAGCATCAGCCGTGACCAGAATGATCTCAACAGACACACACACACACACACACACACACAACGAGCATCTGTCCTGAGAGCTCTTTACGGTCAGTGGTCACGGTCCAATCAAAATCATTCCTTCAACACTGTAAATACTGTTAGTCGACACACTCTAAATAAAATGCCATTGTGAATGTTAATCAATACATACTGACACTTTAAATAATCTGATTGCTGAAATGCATGATTAGTGTCCAGATTTACGAGAGATGCTTTAAATAGGAAAAAACTCTATAATTCAGACTTCTGGACAACTAGAATATGAAACTATATGCTATATTTTGTGACCTCAAAGAAATTTATTATATGCATTCTAAGGTTTATTTTTAGAGGAGAAAATAATAAATATAATAATCAGTACAAAAATAGATAAATATCATAATATGAGAGTGAATAATGTACTTTATGGGCTGGTGTCACTGTTACAGTGTTGCATTAGAGAAGTGATTTATATATATTATTGAATGTCATGTGCTATAAGAAGCCAGCACAATCCGAGCTAACCGGTAATATTCTGAGAACGTCTTCTAGTAACATTTGTTCAAAATTATAATGTTCTCAAAACGTTAGCACAAAAATATTAGGTATAACACTTTATTTTAAAGTTCCGTAGTTACACGTTACTACATACTTACTATAGTAATAAAAGTAACTAAACCCTAAACCAAACCCTAACCGCTACTACAGGTTAGAAATTACTCAGTACTTATTTGAGTAAGTACAATGTAACTACATCACCTTAAGATAAAGTGTAACCAAACATTATTTATACATCGTTTATTCATGGAATGTATTTTTTTTCTCAGAAATATTTTAGTTGAATGCTCATCTAACATTTTTTAAATTTTACTTTTTTTCAGATTGTTTTTAGATTATTCAAAAGATTTGAGAGGAGGAGAAAAGGAGAGAAGGAGAGAAGGAGAAGAGAGAGAAGGAGAGGAGGAGAGAAGAGAGGAGAAGGGAAGGAGAAGGAGAAGGAGAAGGAGAGGAAGGAGAGGAGAAGGAGAGGAGAGAGGAGAGGAGAGAAGAGGAGAGGAGAGAGGAGGAGAGGAGAGGAGAGGAGGAGAGGAAGGAGGAAGGAGGGAAGAGAGAGGAAGGAGGAGGAGAGAAGGAGAGGAGAGGAGGAGGAGAAAGGAGAGGAGGAGAGGAGAGGAGAGGAGAGGAGGAGGAGAGAGGAAAGGAGGAGAGAAGGAGAGGGAGAGGAGGAAAGGAGAGGAGGAGGAGGAGAGGAGAGGAGAAGGAGGAGGAAGAGAGGAGAAGGAGAAGGAGGAGGAGGAAGGAGAGAGGAGAGGAGGAGAGGAGAAGGAGGAGGAGGAGAGGAGGAAGGAGGAGGAGGAGGAGAAGAGAGGAGAGAGGAGAGGAGAGGAGAAGGAGAGGAGAGAGAAGGAGAGGAGAGGAGAGGAGAAAGGAGAGAGGAGAGAGAGGAGAGGAGAGAGAGGAGAGGAGAGGAGGAGAGAGGAGAGAGGAAGGAGAGAGAGGAAGGAGAGGAGAGGAGAGGAGAGGAGAGGAGAGGAGAGGAGAGAGAAGGAGAGGAGAGAGAGGAAGAGGAGGAGGAGAGAAGAGAAGGAGAGGAGAGGAAGGAGGAGGAGAGAGGAGAGGAGAGGAGGAGAGAGGAGAGAGGAGAGGAGAGAAGGAGAGGAGAGGAGAGGAGAGAGAGAGAGGAGAGAGAGGGGAAGGGAGGAGAGGAGGAGGAGAGGAGAGGAGAGGAGAGGAGAGGAGGAGAGAGAGGAGAGGAGAGAGAGGAGAGGAGGGGTTCCCATAATGTTTGCAAAATGATCAAATGGAATGTTCATGTTCCTTTAATGTTCACATATACAAGAAAAATATTTTTTAGAGATTCAGAAATACGGTTTTCTTTTTGGAACATTAGCTAAATGTTCTTAGAACATATTTTTGTTATCTAGGATGAGACAATAAGGGCTAAATAATATCTATATTTTCTTCTAAACATTAAAAGTACTATTCTAGGGTATTTTGTCATATCTTAATAGTCTAAGTCAGTTAATATAGTGTTTCATATGCATTTAACTAGAAAAACTGTATAAATATCAAATGGAACATGAATATACATTGAACTATAAAAGCTAAACTAAGAGAAAGGACTTTGAATCCTCATCAGCGTTTATAAAAACTTTCTCTCTGTCTGACCCAAATGTCTGTTGTTAGTTCTGGACTCTTGAGTGATGAATCTAAATGCATATATCGATTAACTTTCAGGCTAAAAAATGCAGAATCCGATTCTCTGCTGCTTAAAAGCTTCAAGTCTTTCTCTCGAGAGCGCCATCTCCTTTTTTTTATTAAATCAATGACTGGCGTAACCTCCACAAGGGCCATGAGCCAGTCTGGGGGTGGAGAGGTTCCTTTAATGTCCTACGGCAATACTCTGAACTTCCTGTTATCTCAGCCCAAGTCCAAACATAAAATACCCAAATATCTCCGTTCGATCGATAAGAGTCAGTGGCCCTACATGCCTATAAGCCTGCTAAAAACATCCGGACGTTTTATAGACAGACATGTATGAGTGTGTTTGTGACCCAGCTGTACTTTTGGAGACAGAATGAAAAATGTCTCCAGTTAGTCAAGTCTTAAAACTGCTGTACTTGTCAAAAGGTAATATGGCCTATATGATGTCTCTAGTCACTTGTAAACAAGCTACAGGTTTTTTTAGGGTATTTTTGTATTTAATTGGGGCTTCAATATTAATCAAAATAAAATATCAAATCGTGATATGGCTTACTGCGATTATTAAACGGCAAAGGTTGTGATATAATTAAATAAATATATATGCACTGCACTGTTTTTAGTGAGCTTCTGATTATCTGCAATTTTGATTAAAGATTAAGAAGGCAGATTCATTATTTATTTATTTTAAATAAATAATTTAAGAAATACTGCAATATTCCATAAAAAAAAAACAAGAATTGTCCATTTGTCCATTGTGACTTTAAGGGCTCTCTCAGGTTTTAGGTATGAAAATGAAGCTATTAAATATTAGTAATGTAATGTTACAGTTTTTAATGTAAAATAAAATTATTATTTTATTTTTCCTAAATATTTATTTTATTTTATAATGACATAATACAATAGTAATTAAAATTTTTAATTCAAATTTTTTATTTAATATTAATAATTATTGCAGCCCTAAACAAGCAAAAATCTAATTTTAAATCAAATTTTAAATGGCAATCACAATTTTTATCAGGAAAACTGGAATAAAATCCCCCCCCCCCCCAAAAAAAAAAAAACGTGCAGCCCACATATAAATTTTAATTAGCTTAATTTAAGAACAATAGAAGTAAATGAGATAATCGTCTAATCTAAACATTGAAATCATCCATTTAATCATTTCTGATTTTCTTGGGAGCTAATTTTTTTTTTAAACAACTTAATGTTTCTTTTTAAAGCTACACTGTGTGATTTTTACCCCATCTAGCGGTGAAAAGGTATATGACCATCCAGTGAATATTAGTTTCTGTTCCTCTCAATTCCGATTTCGTTGTAACTCCTACGGTGGCCAATGTAGTCCAAGATTAACATGGCTTCCAGTTCGACCTCGTCCACATTCGACACGGTGCCATCGAGTATTAAAGGCGAAGCTTGAATTAACGGGTATGTCCCTCTTTGGCTAATGTACTTTCAAGATGGAGGGGCAACATGGCGACCGGCATTAGAACCTCTTACCCGTATGTATTTTCAATGGCATATTATACACTCACGAGAATACTTTATTACTTGAACGAAGTAAATATACATTAATGAGCACATATATTTTTGAAAGAACTAAGTGTTTTTAGCTAAGAATAAACTAAAAAAGTTACACAGTGTAGCTTTAAAAAGCATGTTTTAAACTACTAAAACGTGGTTTTGTGAAAATGATGACGTCATGTGCATGCATATTACATGTTCAGTCTATAGGCGCGTAGTGTTTCTTTACAAAGTGACATCGCCATCTACTGGCCTGGCAGCAGAATACAGCGTTTCTAGTCGTTTTCACTGATCTGTGTGAAAAGGGATCGTTTTGACAACGTCGTCTGCACGTTTTCAAAAATGCAAAGGAAAAATGTTTCAGTTTTTAGTACATCATTGTCTTGTAAACATAGACTGGTTGAAGATGGTTCAATAAGCAGGGTGTATGGGAAGCTGGAACTATAGTCCAGTTCAAAGCGATTATTAAATGATGGGCTCATAATTTGCTGGAGTGATCGCTCTCAGAGCTGGACCTCTGGCCGGTGCGGTTGAGGGGGTTCTGGCACCTTTCCGCAGCACCTGAGCTCTGTGACACAGCTGTTAATTACATCAGTGTGTGACACATGGCCACGGCACACACTTTCTGATCTCTCTCTCTCGCTCCCTAATCAGCAATCAAGAGCTCCAAACGTTCCTCCACTTCAGATGATCCCAGATGCTCCAAACATTTCCACCAATTTGCTGGGCTGCGTTTTGGCTGTGATTCTCATCAAAACATGCATGTTCTGTTAATCGAGCTTAGCAGCACCTATCTGATAATCAATCTTTTATAATCAATACAATGAAGTGAACATGGGTTACTAGAGCATTTCACACATAAGTCATTCATATGCTTAAAATAACTCAACATGTCACCAATGGCGTTTTGTTATGATGAATTATATATGACAAAATTATTTAGAAAATCCTTGCTTGGTGAACGCAAATATTTAATTCGCATATTTAAAACATGATTCAAAGTATTTGATTATATGCAGCTCCTATTTTAATCAAACTATAAAAGGAGTTGAAATTAATTCATCTTCTATGATGAAATAATCTTTGTTAAATTATACAATTTATTTTTATAATTATAATTTATTAAATTCATATAATTATTTTTACTTGATTATTTCGATTTTTTACTGTTTCTTTGTCCATTAGTGTTGGGTATTTTGCAGTTTTCATCATTGCGTCAGAAGGTGACGGCAAGTTACGAGTCTTTATGAATGAGTCATTTGAATCATTCACTCAAACGATTCCACTCAAAAACAATGATTCATTCAGCAACGCCATAAAATACTGTTGGTTTAACTAAAAATTTGAGTTAATACAATGAAGGAAATTGGTTTAATCAACAGAAACTCAAAATATGTTATCTAACCACATAAATTATCTAAGTTGCTTTGACAAAAAAAAAAATTTGATAACAAATCGTGAAAATTGTTTTTTACTGATGCTGCAGAGACGCACTTCAATTTATTCTGTTGAGGCTTTTTTCAGGACTCTATTCATTGATAAAACTAAAAATAGACATAATTGCGGATAGTATTCTATTTATACTAAATTACCCTTATTAGCACAAACACACTCAAGCAGAAGAGTGGCAATTTTACACATGAAATCAGCTTGTGTAGAGGTCAGACAGGACAAACCTGTGTTCCCCATGGGTTCTTGCTCTGAACACAAATCTGCAACGCAGCTCGGACTGAGCACATCTGGATGGTGTGGTGGGTAAAGCTGCTAACTGGAAGATTGCTGGTTTGAAATCAGCACCACTGAGCTTAACCCCAGGTTACTCCAGATGGTCTGTAATACATTTATGGTGACATCAGACATATTTAGGGCATTTCCTTTTACAGTTTGTTACAATCGCAAGACTTCTCAATACTTAGGTAATTTAAGCTCTCCTAACCAACTTTCATCTTGGCACAGCAGTTAATTTCACATTCAAAACATACTAAAACTACCAAAACACTTCAATCATACATGTACTGCTTATTGTTCACTGCCGGTATATGTTACAGCCCATGTATACATACAGTACAAAATTATTCCTAAGTCACCTTCTGAATGGATGTTAAAGGTGCTCTAAGCGATGTCACCACACGTTTTTTAGGCCAAAACATTTTTTTTCACATACAGCAAACATCTCCTCACTATCCGCTAGCTGCCTGTCCCCTGAACACACTGTAGAAAGACGTGGTCTCTGCAGAAACCCCAGGCTCCAAAACAAAAAAAACTAGGCTAACCTGCACCACGAAACATAACAGAACTGTTCCAGCCAATAACAGACGAGAAGGATTTGGGGCGCGGGTTTGGGGGGTTAGTGCACGGATGAGGAGGAGGGAGGGTCTAGCTAGCCTCCATTTTGTTTGACAATACTTTAAACGTCACCCGACATCTCGCACCTTTAATGAAATTGAAACACTAACGCTTGTGTTCGGTTACATCTCATTTCTTTGATAGTATCAGATTTTATTGTGATACATTTTATTGTGGTATTACTGTATAGAAATGTTGCAGATTTCTGTCTTATAAAATTTGTGTGTAACTTGTGCTAGGTTTGGATTAAATTTAACAGTGAAAAGAGTAAACATGTGCAAATTGGCCTGTAAAGTACATAAAGTTCATAACGTTTTGGTGGTGGTGTTTGTGTCTACTTCAGAAAATAATTCATAGTCATTGAATGCATTTTGTTCCAAAATAATGATACATTATCAAAAGTTTTTGCCTTCATAGACTGATGTTGTTGTTTTTTAAACTGTGATATTAAAAAAACTTGGAGATAGACTCTTGTAACTAGTAACAACCACATAGCAACAGGCTAAAAACCACTCAGCAACCGCATAGCAACGCCCTGTAACCGCCCAGAACACCTTAGCTGAGAGTTTAGTACTCACATTTTTTTTTGCTTTGATTTTCTTCACACACAAAAAAGTGTAGCCAATAATAATTATTCAGATTGAATGCTAGAAGCATGTCGAGTTCGTGAATGAGATGCAGAGAGTTGTGGGACTCTGTTTGAGTTCAGTGCAGGCATGATTTCTGTCAGTTAAACTCCCCGGAGTTCCGTCAGGGATATATTGATCCGGCAGCTCCGTGTGTGACTGACAGACAGCAGCCCCGCTCGGCAGGAGACGCCACTGTTTACATGATCCTCCAATGACTCACCGCCATGGTGCCTCACCATGAATAAATTAGCATCTCATTTATTACAGTAAAAGTTCAAAAAGCCGACGTAAAATAAATGTTTTATGAAGAGATTTCAAATTTCAAAGCTCCGCCTGGTGCAAGAAAATAATATTGCTTTACAATCAAAAAAAATTATCAGCATAATTTAGTTATTTAAACAAGAACCCCTGAAGAAGTGCACACATAACAAAAAAAAAAAAAATAATATATATATATATATATATATATATATATATATATATATATATATATATATATATATATATATATATATATATATATATATATATATATACATATATATATTAAATATGTAGAGAACAATAAACAAGACACCTGGATGGTTTACCCATAGCTTTAAATTTTTATTTGGCTATATTTATACTGTATATACAGCAGGATTTCTTCAGGCATTTTTATATTGCGTCTTAAGACTGAATGTTGCTGTTTAAATAAATATAAGGGATTTGGCATGCTACTGCAGTGTACTGGGAACTATTCTCTCCCTTAAAAAGAAAAGTGAAACCCACAAAAGTCACAATACACAAAGTATATGATACATATACTGTATATGATTTGTGTTTTGGTCTTTAAGAAATTTATTTTATTGAACATGAAGTATTCCGTACTCATGCGTATTGTCATTTCTGGGGGGTTTTAACCAATTTATTACACACAAAAAAATTGTATATACACTGTTTTTTACTAATGATGACAGAATTTTCATTCTTGGGTGAGCTATCCCTTTAACGTCTCAAGATGATGATTTGTTGCATGGATTATACAATACTATTAAAGGGGCACTTGGCAACTATTTCAACTTAATAAAACCGTTTAGAAATCATTTGGATGGTTCAATAACCTGTTCTGGAGAGAATGGTGACTTTCCCCGCTCCCCCTAGCGTCCCCAGGCGGAAAACCAACCTTGCAACATGGGGACTAACGTCCCGGTAAGTTGGAAATAGAAGTCTCGTGAGAAGTGAGAACGAGCGAGAACGAGCGAGAAACACAAACTGCTTTATGGCAATTCGACATAATTCTATGATACTGTGATGTATTACCCACTCGGTAGACATAGCTCCACACGATAAAGTTGGCCGGCTCCGATAATAACAAATGCACATGAGCAGCGGTAGAAAGCGTGAGGAAGGTGCCGCAAGTGAGTTTTTTTATGACAGTGTTGTGTAGGGGGAGCTCGATGAGAAAGCATGCAACAACAAAAGTGAAAATCAGCTAAGAAATGACTAGAGTTGCCAAGTGCCCCTTTAAGATCCGTTCACACCAACTATAACGTTATAGGCTAGTTTTAAAAAATGTTCTAGCCTAAATGTAAAATAATTGCAGATTCCACGCAACAACTTTCACAATGATTTTCTCCAGCTGATGAATGATAAAACGCTGCTTTTAATAGTTAGAGCATTTAAAGCTGCAGACGACAACATTGCAGCAAGTGCTAATAATAAAGGGTTGGTGAGGACGCTAATGTAGTCATCGTTCTTGTTGTGAACGAGCCTTAAATGTGGGCCTTTAGTCGCAATGGATTTTGAACTGTAAAATGACAAATGGGATGCCATTTTACGTGTCAGTCAGATGTCTGGGCCAGAATAAGTTTTCTAGCTATGCTCTACTACCACACACAGTCTATGAGAAAGTGAGCATCAGTTTCTGCCCTTTCATGAAGGTGAGGGAGATTTTCAGATGACTTTAATCTTGGAGACGCCGCTGAGCTGCGGTAATTATGAGCGCTTCAGAAAAGGAAGATTAACACTCTGCTTTTCAATTAACAGCCTGGAAATGTGATTATACAGCAGCACGTTTCTCAAGGGGGGAAGGTTTGTCCTGGCCACTTAATTCCTCTCTGCTGTGTTTGTTTTAATGGCTCTCAGTAAAGCTAACAGCGGATAGTGTTTCGGGCTTCATTAGAGATGAAACTAACACTTATCACGTTCCCCAAAAGTTCCCAAGCCACGGAGAGACGGGAAAGGAGTGCGTGTGTGTCCGCGGATTAGACTCAAGGATTAACATTGACGCAGACAATGAGGAACCGACAATTAAAACAGATTAATTAGGGGGGAAATTTCCCTCGCAGGGGTCAACACAAACACTTCCACGGCCCTGGAGGAATGAACAAACAGCTCAGCACTAACAAAGCTTACTGAACCCTAGATAAATGAACTGGCAGATGTTCCGCACTGAATGTCCTCCGAGTTGCTCTTGATGTTGTTCTTAAGTGAATGTCGTGCTTTCGAGAAGAGCTGATTCCTCGGCGAGGGACTTCTTGAGAGTCACGCCTCATCACAGCCGGAGCTTTAAACGCATAATGAAACACCGTCCACAGTGTTTTTTAACTTCTGTTTTGGGGCTGAATATTCACTGGCTTGATTTTGTCCATTAAGGTATTGATTGGACCATGCATGGACCAGTAAGCCTATAGGATGCAAGTGTTGCTTGTCTTGTTTGTCTATACATTATTAATTAATAGGAAGGCATTAAGTCAAGTCCGAATTTAGTGTTAGCTTCACTTTCCGTCTCCTGAGATCTGATCGATTTTTGAAGGCATCATAGATGTAGGCATCCTTCGCTGCCTATGGTATCCTACAATCCTGCACTTTCCATTCTGTGGCAGTTAAACTAAAAAAGAAAGATGGTGTCTGAAAGTTGCGGTTGGTGTTTGTGTGTAAATGTACATTTTTGACCAATGTTTTCCACTTTTGACATTATTTCTAGAGACATTTTGTTCATGAGTTACCTTCGTACGCACACGTTGCCTCCAAAGTCATTGTCAAGTCAGCTGCCTAAGATTTCAGACGCAGCCATTATATCATTTATTCAAATCTGTTCCTAAATATATGTAAGGTACTCAGTAACTTCTTGATTATTGAACTGTTGTTTAAAACCAATATCACGCTTGCAGTCATGCAGAATCATCATTAGAGAAGACAACCATCTTTGAAGCAGAGAAATTACTTCATTTCAATGAATGAGTACAAAAAACTAGTTTCTTTAGAATAACACGCACTGATGAATCATGGAAATAAGCAAACAAACCTTCAACCGTTCATGCTACATCATGGTGAGAAGCTCTTAAGATTTAAAGTGACAACAAGAACAAGGTTGCATGCCAGGTCTCAAAATTTAAATGTTTTATTTAAACACTGTTCAGTTCTTTAGTTTCCCCAACCAAGCTACCTCTAAACTAGCTAACTAGCCTTAAACCAGTAGCA